>CAJNIZ010006780.1:219240-245480 GCA_905231905.1 Symbiodinium pilosum | reverse complement strand
TTTTTTTTTTTTTTTTTTAATAAAAAAAAATATCCCGGACCCAACCCTTCCAGGGGCGTATGGGACTTGTCTTGCTTCAGCCAACACGTCTCAAAAATGTTGGCGAACCTTTTGCGGGAAGATCAATGCTGCAAAAAATTGTACTGATTACATTGAATAGCCAACCTCAACGATAACCACCCACCTGTTGTGGGTTTTCCGCACAGACTGCGTTTGGACATGTTGCAATCGATGTTGAGCATCAAGTACGCTGCGAAAATTTAAAAGAAAAATGCGAATGCGATTTCGGAGGCTGTTGTTCACAAGACATTTTATTTTACAAAATTGAAACAAAAAAATCAACAACGATAAAACTTGGATGGATAGATTAGAATTTGTGGATGGTGCGTCGAACGAAGAGATTCAAAACTGCGCATGTAAACGTTTATGTGCAAGGGACCTTCATGGTTATGGTTTAACCACGTGCTGAACCTTAAAGCGTCCGCGGGAGGCTTTGGCAAACAATGTGCCACAGCCACACTACAACAAATATGTTCAGTGGCAATGTTGTCGCAATGTATGTTTCATTTCGTGGCAAATATTTGCTCAAATTTGGTAGCAGCACAAATTTCGCATTGAAGGATTGTCGTTCTGCTTGGTGGGTGAGAATACAACAATTTTTATTTAAATAAAACATGCGCCGCTGAATTTTTGTCATAATGTGATGAATCATGTTCATTGGCCGATAAAATTTTCAAGGCACCTTCAATATGTTTTAAGAAAGTGAGCATCAATTTTGCCTTTTATCTTGGTAGTGGAAATATTTTTTTGCCTAAACATGAAATTTTACAAAAAAAATGTCGTCCCACGTGCCCTCTGTTCAAACTTCCCAAGGATAAATACAAATAAAATCAATTTTGCAATTTGCTTATGGCTTTCTTCGATGGAAACTCAATGGAAACGTCACGGCCTGGTTTGTGTTTTTGTGGTCACACGGATTTACAATGTTTTCGCTGGATATGCGTGGAACAAATATGGCAAAACATTTTTTGGAAGGATTTTATGCAAAAAAAAAGCCTCGAGCTGGTTCACAACCTGGCTATCACTGCGTGTCATATTTCAGCGTAATGTGCTTGCGCGCAGATACAAAACAAACATGAAGCAATGTGGTCTGATGAAATACTCAATGGTTTTTTGGGCGGCACTGACGTCGGCTTGTTCCACACACGTTGTTGTGCTTTTATTTTTGTTAGCAAGCTTGTACGTTTTACCCGCCCATGCTTCACGAGAACTTCAGGGATTATTTTGGCCTTGGCTGTGTGATTGGGCCTTTGATAGCACAATGACGTGCTAGAGAACAAAAAATCCTGGCAGTAGCACCAATGTGAAAGCCTTTGAATTGTTGTTTCATGTCCTGTGGCCACTGTTGCGTTTTTGTCTGGAAACTTGGCCAACAGCTTTGAAATTTGGTTCATCCATCGTATATTAATGCATGAGCAATAACATGCGCAAGGCAAATTTTTGTTACAAGGAACGCGTTCGCACGCACCACAATCCAAGTGGTGAACAACCCGCAAAAATTAAATGATTCTGAATATTGATATCTGAAAAAAGTATTAAAATGCAATTTTTTCTTTGACGCCTATAAGAAGTGTCGAAAACAAATAAAAACGTTTGATCATTTTTAATTCATGATAAGTTTTCGCGTGATGAAAGAAATTCTTGATCTTAAAAAACTAAAAAAGTTTTCTTCATCGAAATAAAAATTGAAAATATGAGCAAATAAAGATTGAATGAATAAAAAAATCCATGGAGTACCATCGTTTTTCCATTCAAGAATATGTTGCTGTTCATTATTGCGATTTTTTTCACGTTTCGGAGAATTTTGAATTTTATATGAACCATAATTTCGAAGGAAATATAGCCGGTTAGCCGCTATATATTTTTTTACAGTTTTTCTATTAGAGAAAATGCTAATTTTTCAATATTCCGAAAATTTTGCAGTTTTTGATGAATTTTTGAAAATCAATTTTCATTAAAAAAAATCAATGCATTCTGCTAGACATAAAATCTTTATCCAAATCATGAAGATATTATCCGTTGAATTTCATCAATTGATTATTTGATCCAAGACGATTATTTCTTTTTGCAAATTTCTAATTTTTTTTTAAATAGATTTTTCATATTTGATCATAATAATATTTCATATTGGATCATGATATTATTTCTAATCAAAAAAATTTCTTCAACATAAATACGATGTATTATGATTTGGAAAATAATTCTTTATGAGAATTTCCGATTTATGATCAAACTATAGGTTAATATCCCATATGAAAATTTTCATAATATTCATTTATAAATACTAATTTTGAGAAATTATTTAGTTTGAGAATTAATTTCACGCTGATCTCCAATAACGATCATTATATGAAGAAATTATATTATCCTAATTCGAAATTGAATAATTTTCTTGAAATCATTAAATCGATAAATAAAAATCCATCTTGCTTTTATTTGAAATAGATCAGAATATATTTATGATCACGGTCTCGCATTTCATCGCAAGAAAGAAAGAGAAGAATAATTTTATTTTTTTATAGAGATTTATACGTTCGTAATAATCTTTATTTACTTTTTTGATATTTCTAAAATCAATTTCTTGCTGAATCATATGAAATCCCAATATATATATTCATTTTTTATCATCGAATATTTTAATATTTCTTTTTATACGTTTGATTTTCATTCAATTTAAAATCCAACAATATTTCAATCCAAATCTCCAAAATCATTATATTATATATTCTTAGTAATAAGAATTTTAAATTCTTCTTTCTTCAGATGAATTTCGAAACCTCATTTTATAATCAAAATACTCTATGCAACATAATTTTTTTTAAAAATATCTCGACAAATACGAATAATATTCCTCCCATAAATCCAATTTTTAAAAACGAAAGATATCATGAAGAGAATATATATCATAAGATTCTTTCAGAAATAATATATATATTTTATAAAATATTGAAATATCTATAGATATATATGATCTATATTTCTCAGAATTTTTTGCGAACCACTACAAGAATCATTATAATTATAATCGTATATCATAAGAAATAATATCTAATATCAACGAAATTTTAAATATCTCGTATATATATCTTCTTTATTCTATCTTGCCTCGGATTCCTTCTAGATTTTTATAGGATCCTATAATTCCGTAATTTTACGAGTAATATATTACGAGTAACAAAAATAATAATTCCATATTCTCTACAATTACAATTTCAAATTCCATCATTTTCTTATTACGATATTATTTCCATTCATAGAAACGAAATCTAAATCCCATATATATTTGATTTGATTCGTGAAATAAGCTATAAAATAATCCATCCAATCATCAATCCAATAATAAAAATCGGGTCTATAATATAATTCCCATATATCTCAGAATCAAGATATCCCAATATCCCATATTATCAGATATCTCAATATCCCATATTACCGCCAATAAAAATCCCTCGCGAAATATCATCATAAAATGACATCTTTATAATATGAAAATAATCATATTAACAGTGATCAGGGCTACTCATTTCACAGAAGTAGAACGCGGGGGTGTATTAGTCTCATAATCTATCTATATGAATCGTTATAAATTCTTTCGAAAATATTTAAAATTGACGTATAATTCAAATTCTATATCATTAGATTTCAGAGTATGATAAACCTTATCAAAAAAAGATCTTGTTATTCAACGTATGAGCATATTGAATGATGCCTTTCCATATTATTCTGAAGACCTTTTGCAAATTTTTGTCGTTTGAAGGCGCAAACTGCGTTTCTCGCAGGCACTTTGTTTCATCGGTACCTGCATAGTCAAACTAGTGCCGCTTTAGGTTCCTTAGTAGGATTACTTATAGCGGGGTGGGATTGTGCAAGACTGCTTTGAAATTTCTAACTTCTCATATGGTCCTTGCAAGTGAACTCTTAAGATAAAAACGGCAATCCCAAACTTCAGAATTGCAACTGTGATGCAGAATATCTTAATTTATGGAACACCCTCGCCGTTTCTTCAACCACCCCCTTTGCACCTGGCACAACAAGCAACCAAGCCAGCAGGGCCCATCGCGTCTGCCAGCAGATGTGCAACAGGACACGGAGTATAGCAAGTACCTGATCATGGTTCCAATTCCTATTTTCACAAAAGATTTGGTGCGTTAATGCGGCTCCGTTTGGGGTCGAAAACGTGAGCTCCGGGGCTGAGAATCTCAGAATGTTGAGGTGGCCTTGAATATCCCGGTTTCAATATAATCGGCCGGCAGATGTGGGTCCGTGATGTCATCAGGCCATGCAAAAATGCAACAATGATTGCGAAGTTGCAGAGGTTTTGAGGGAGGGCCACAAACTCTTTACGATCATTATGAGTAGTCGCGTGCATCTTTGCAGTTGATGTTCCCTCAGGTTCGCGTACTTTGTTTCCTGAAATACGTTCCATGGTGAAGGGTTCGAAGGACCGGCGCAACAAGTTATGTGCATTGAATCCTCAATTCTGCCTATTCCAACTTTGCTGCTCGCTCATAAATGACCCAATTCTCAACACTTAAATGCAAGATTTATCCGTGCTCAGCATCCCCATAATTCAAGGTTCTTCCAATTTGGCCGCCCCGGCAATAAGTTTGCTGAATGCCGTGGCTGCATGTTGTTAAGCATCCATAAAATCGAGTTGTTTTGTTCCTACCACGAGTCATATCCACTATTGACTGTGCCGAAATTCAACATTCAAAGCTCAAAATCTACCACACGTCCGACAGAGGTTGCGTGCGTTCCAAATACCTAAACCTGCGTGAAGCTAACAATATTCCAACAATGATGTTTTTCCCAAATCTGGCCATTGTATGCATAAGAGCACGCAAATATATTTTTCCGTTGCAAACATTCATATTCGAAAGCCTACGACGTACTGCGCCTTGATAAGATTCTCATAAGACCCGTAGTCAACCAGAAACCAAAGCCCCAGCCTACCCTCAGCCCCTGCCTTCCCCAACTCGGTCGCTCGCTGCCCTGCCTCAGACGATGAGTGTTTTTGTTGTTGTCCGGATTTCAAACAAAAGCAAATTCAGGGTGCTTCCCTTGTGTTTTTTCGCCATGGGACTGATTTCCGAAATTACCCAACAGTGGTCATTCAACCCGCGAGGTAACTGTCGAAAACCTTAAATGCTTCGTTATGCAACGTACAAGCCAGCGGCAAAACTTTGAATTGTTCATGTTGAAAATAATGAAAGTTCAAGGGATTTCAAAGAACTAAAACTTCAAAATCGTCGTATAATCAAAGCTGGAACATTCTCAAGGAATGTCAGAAGACTTGACCATACTTGTGCCATGCAGTCAACATAACGACGGCAAGGTATGCAACAGGAGGGAACATTCTCACACACATATATGTATATATATATGAACAGAAACACGTCGCTGATCGGCCAGAATTTTCAATCTTCAATCCTAAAACCCACTCACGCCTGAAATCTTAAACTTCCAACAGTTGCATTGCCACATTACTTGAAGCTGCCATCCTTCAGGAAACTTTCCAGCCTTTATACCAAATGCCCAGCGCCATGTCTATCCAATCTCAACCCTTGAACCAAACCTTGCGACGTCCATTGAGTGCCCTGCTCTGTGTTGGTCAACGGTTCAATCGATGCTGGTACTGTGGCCTGCAGTCAAAGCGGCTCAGAAGAATATGTTGGGTCAGGTGGTTGTGAGGCTTCAGGTCGCTTGTTGGGCGCCATGCTTAAGGGGAGATTGCAGCTTACTAACATCGAACATTTTATTTGGGTGATTCTCACGTCATGTCAAAGTCCTATTTGGTGACTAGCTTCCCGCAATTTTGCTAATTTACAATGAGTAACATCATGCTCCTACCATGCTGTCATGATCTCATAACTTCGCACTTACAATATTGTCAATCTTCTGCGATGACTATAATGATGAAAACGACTATATGAGCATGTTGCACGTTGATGACTGCTGATGCGTTCTCAATCATGCATTAACGACGGTTTGAAATTAACACAACTCCGAAACTTTACGTAAGGAACCGAACGTCATTCAGGATTGCCTCACTGCTGGGAATGCAAGTTGCTGTGGTACTCACCCATTGATGCAGAAATATTGTAACTGATATAAAGAGTTGCACTTACCAGATTGCCAGCAAACATGAACACTATCAGATACAAACATACTGATAGTCATGGGGTTTAAACGAATCTGTAAGGATCTACGGAGCCATACAAGCCCAGGCGTCATTGAAAAACCCAACCCATGTAGCCCTCCTTGCAATTTGTTGCCCTTTCGGTTGTGAATTTTAAGTCTACTTTTCAACTTAGCGCGGATAGTAAGCAAAAGGCAGGCAGCTTTGTCCTTTTGTGCGAAATGAGATGCATATGCCCTCCGGCACCTCCTGCGAGTTTTTCGCGGGAGGTTCTGCGGATGCCCTCAAGGGAGAAGGATTTGGGAATTTCTCAAAAGCCCTGACCAAAAATCTTCGGCAACGGCACAAGACTCTTGTAAACCCAAACCCTACATGATTTTAAGAAGCTCTCGGTGGGGGTGCAAGCCTGCTTAGCAGCTATGTTTGCACAAAGCCAGCCTGTACGATCTCAAAATTGCGCGCCTCAATGATTCAATGTTCTTTGGGCCCACAAGGCAGCTCAGACTCAACCCTTAAAACCTCAAACCCCGTGCGCTGCAATGTGCTGAAGCTTTCTGGAATCCTCGCAATAAACGTTGTTCATGTGGCGTGCTATAAAACATTTAGCAAGTGCAAACCCAAAAGCTTAGACAAGGGAACAACGTCCACGGGCTTAGCTGGTGGCAGGACCGCGGCGTAGTGCTTTTCAGATCCATATGATTGATGGACAAAAATTGCACGAGTCTAATCATGCTACACAAACAGAACTGCTAAGGTTGTTGTTTAAGGGTCATGCAACATCTGTCCATTGACACATGGATGAAGCCAGGTCTCCTCAACTCAATAAAAATTGAACTCACCAAAGATTCTTGTTTGGCTTTTCTTTGAATTTCAAGTGATGCCTCAAGTGTTGATCCAACAAAAATAGTCGGAAGCCCATAAGTAAACGTATCAGTCCCCAAGTAAGCTGATTGTCTGTCAAATGTCCGTATTGCCATTTTGGTCGGAGAATTACAGGACGACGGCTTTGCCATCGGCACATGAATTAGGCCTTCTACGGGTATTTTCCAGCATGAGCCCCCACGATGCAAGCATCGGAAAATCAAAAAGGATCCAACAAAGTGGGAGATTGATTTGGTCCTTCCCCGCTTGTCAACCCATATGTCAACATTCTAAACTCGAAGTTTCATTCGCAATACACCCCTTTCGTGTACAATGTGAAGCCTAGAGGGAGACCTGGCCGGTGAGACGTCTGGTTTTGTGCGGGCATGGCAGTGTCATTCCCGCCACAAAATCTACACAAAAGATATTCTTCACTGTCAATTTGAATTTGCACCGAAATCCAAATCTGGAAACCCCAAACCTTACAATCTTGAATGTAAACCCTACATGGACAACTCTTGACTGTAAGCTTCAACCAGCTTGAAACCCACGCGAAGGCACTTGTGCGTGTACTCGTTGACATCCCATGAGAGCTTAACGGGATTCATGGTTTAAGTTGTTTTTGTTCAACCCTGTCCTGATCAAGCAACTGTTCGAAGGTTACCGTTTCTGGCTCATTACGGAGAATATGCCAATGGAGCTGCGCAAGCCGTTGGGATGGGGATCGGGGATCCAGCTCGAGGATTTTTGAAACTCGGGGACCTTGGAAAGAGAGAGCGGGTAACCCTCCGGGCTGACTGAACTTGCAAAAAATGGAGCTTGCCTACACTGTATTCTGTGGGTTCAAGAATGTGGATAACCTCTGCGAATTGATGCTGTGTGAAGAAAATTTTGCTTACATCTGGCAAGTTAAGTTTTAAGGACACTGAAGAGTCCATATCTCGTGGATTTTTTTTGTGTAGCTTCATATCTTTGTGAGCGCCAGGACTCTCTATTTCAAAACATCTAAACAGTGAATACAACACGGCCTGTTAACTTCTCCATTTTCCGAAGCCACAACACCACCATCACATCAGCATTCAATGCCATCTTGGACTCGCTGTGCGATTTCCTGACGAGATTGAGGTGGCCGGTGTAGAGTTGAGGCTTACGGGCTTGGAGCACGTGATTCCAACTGACAGCAATGCGGTTGAACACGCCGTCTGCCGGATCGGATGCCTATCAAGATGCAATCCTTCTGCCACATTGAAACTGGAACACATAGCCCCAACCCTACATGCGGTGCTACAAACTTTGCAGCGGAGACTCCCAAATCCGACATCCAAAAAAGAAGGCCCACACTCCTATGACCAAAATATGATTCCCAGCCCCATGCTCTGCTATGCGATGCCATGCCATGTTATCATGTCAGCACAAGGTGCCTGCAGAAACTCATCGTAATCCTCAGCAAAGGAGCTGCATTTCTGCGATGTTTTGGCCAGGGGCATGTGAGGAGCAACGCGTAATGCATGGATGATTAAGCTTTGCAGCTTTAAGTTGGGTTCAATCTCCAGAGTCCTGGTGCTTTAAGCTTTAAGCTGTGCATGGTCCAGCACTTGCAGCCCCACACTTTGATTGCTCTGAAGCACGATTGCGCATGACCTCTTGCGAGACGGCTGCGCTTGGCATCTCAACAAACTGACTGAGCAAATGCTTACGAAACCATAAACCAGGCACAATTCTGCACACCCCGATGGCAGTTCCAAGCATAATCCCATAAATAATGAATGTTGGACGCTCAACCCATAGGCCAACATCCATGTGAAGCCCCCTGTTTGGACATGAGCATGTGCAGTGGGCAGCCTCCTGCGATTCCCACAGTGTTGATACCCAGAAATTCGCTATCGTGCTCAACACTTCTCCATGGGGGCCAAAGCACGATGACCCCGTCATTCTTTGTGTCAATCTCCTGCAATGGGACACCGGGAAGCGATATTCGGCGAGACCAAAGATCTGCACCCCAAACCTCGAAAACATAATTCCAAACCCCATGTCTAAATCAAACACAAAACCAATTTGGCCAAACAAGTATTCCCTGATGGTTTTGAAAACAAACCTACTGAAGGTCGCCGTAAGTTTGGGAAGTCGTGCCACAACCCCACTCATGATTTGGAGAAGCTGAGCGTCAGGATGAATGACTGTTTTTGCATCCTAAATTGCACAATCGAAGCAACAAATCAGCAACCAAACATGGTTTTGGCACATGTGCAGGCCACCCCTCAGCTTCGACCATTGCACATATTCTGTGCTCCATGCGCAAAAGGTTTGCCATGGGCATCCAAGGAGTTTAAGGGTTTCTGAAAATCCAAAAGCAGTCCCAAATGGTTGGAACGAATGTGGTGCAGAACTTCACATATCTGCAAGCAAGTAGGATTACAGAACTGTAAGCGTCTGTGGCATCCAGCCAGGCCAACAATAAAGGCTGCCGTCCTCTGCATCTCCAAAACGCCTCAAGTTTAGAACCCGCAACTTGCAATGCTGCTGCTTAAACCGTAGCAGAATGAACCTCATAACAAATCGCCTCCCCCCAACCGCTCATATCCCGAAAGACTTCGTAGTTGCACCTAAAGCCCCTGGACTCCTTAAAGGTTTCATCCAGGTCGTCATGCTCGTTGGCAGGCGGCTGATTGATGGCCTGCTTTGCGAATGAATTGTCTAGGGCAGCCGCCGAAACAGGAGTTTGGGGTAGCGTGGAGTCTTGAAAAACAAATATTCCTAAGATTTGTGTTCTGGGTTTGCCTGTTTTGGATTGCTTGTTAAGGGCTATTCCTGCTGTGTAACCCAAAATCACAAGCACCCAAATACCTCTTTCTGGGGCATGTATGATGTGCAAAAAGCATGATGGAGGAAGGGGGCGCTGGATTTTAGGCATGGGTTTGTGAAACACATGTCGCGTGTCCTCTCATGGAGGCTCCCCATATGTACGAGCTCCAACTTTGGCGCTTGTCCAATTTTGCACGCTCAGCAAAATCGATGATGCTACAACGGATAGGATCAAGCGGAATCAAATTCGTTGGCCCCCAGACCAGACGATACGGCAAAAACTGTGAATCCAACCCGTCGCTGATGCTGATGGGCTCTCTGAACATTTTGTTTGAGGCATGTCTGCGTCTGCAATAATTCCAACGAGAAAGTCTCAAATGTGTATTGGGGGCTGCAAATTTTAATGCGCATCTCTATTGGAAGCATGTGCAGTGGTTCAACACAATGCTTAAAATGGCTGAACCATTCAACCAACTGTTTCGCGAGTACTGTCCACTAATAGAGATTAGGCATCTCAAAACAAAGTTGATGCGCTGATTAGGCATCTGGCCTAACCCTCGAACCTAAACCTAAACTTCTGCTTGATCTACTTAAAACAGAAATGTCTTAATGGACGAGGCCCAAGAATTAGCGGACAAGGCAGAATTGGCGGACAAGGCCCAGCAATGAACGGACAAGGCCCAAGAATTAGCGGACAAAACCAGGAATTAGTGGACAAGGCCCAACTCTTAATTCGGGATTGTTTGCTTAGGCTCTATGTTGGCAAGGCCCAAGAATAAGCGGACAAGGCTCAAGAATTAGCGGACGAGGCTCAAGAATTTAGGGACGAGGCCAAGGGTCGGTTTCGGGGTTCAAGGCCAAGGCCTTTAGGCCTTAGTTGGGGCTTTAGGGTTCGGTGTTTAGGGTTCGCGGAGTGTTCGCGGGGCTTTAGGGTTTGGCTTTAGTTTAGGTTCAACGTGTAAGGTTCGGGGTTTGGGGTTCGCGGTTTGTGGTTTGTGGTTCAGGCTTTAGGGTTTGGCTTCAGTTTAGGTTCGCGGCTTAGGGTTCGGGCTTTAGGGTTTGGGGTTTGCGGTTTAGGCTTTAGGGTTCCAGCTGTAAGGTTCGGGCTTTCGTGTTCAGGCTTTAGGGTTCGGGCTTGGGTGCGGGGTTTAGGGTTCGGCTTGAAGGTGCGCACTTGGGATTATTTACATTGCTTTCTTTCTGGTGCGTTTCGAGGTATTGTTCAAGTTTTGGGATTACGTCTGGCTTTAGGCCTCAGCGTTAGGATTTGGGTTTAGGATTACTTTTGGAACATTTTCCAATTGTGCGGACCCAATGACCGGATGGGTATATGGCTGTTGCTTGGGAGATCTGCTTAATAAATGAATGCTTGAACTTGAAACTGAACTAAACTCTAAGCCATAAGAAAAATGGCAAACGCCCCTTGAAGCCGAGGCCATTTGGACCCTTGACGTCGAAACTCCTTTACGGCCTAGATCACAGCTCATATCCCAAAAGTCCATTGTAGTTCGTTTCCGGGCAGTTCACCCAAAAGCCGAAACAACACCCAGAAAACAATGCATTAGACTTGGCTAAAAATCTTAAAGCCATACCCTAGACCTGTGATACCCTGGCGTTTGAAAGCTCCAGCCCCAGAACTACCCCACCCAACCAAAAATGGAACCCCAACAAGGGCACCTGCAATGCCTACTACCCTTTGGGGCGCAACAGGTGTGGAAAACGCAGACGATGCACACGCCTTGAGTAATTCCAAAAGTTGCATCTTGTCGATGGTCCGCTGATTCTGGCCTGAATAGCATGAACAGATGAATGTGATCTAGGCGTCATTGCTCTGTACCAAACGTGCTTTGCTTGCATCTGGCTTTATCTGGGACCCCGTCATTCAGGATGCTGCTTGCTTTCGAGCTCGAAATATGGTACGATGACTGGAATGCACGAAAAGGCACCTAGTTGTTGAACGCCTCAGCATCCGCCTCAACATCCCATATTCCCAAGTATGGTCCAACACTGAGGCATGGCCAAGCGTCCTCTCAGAACTCTGAAAACAATAAACCGTACACCCTTAAGCTTTAAATCCCCAAACCCCAAACTCTGAATTCTGCCAGGCGGCAGTACTGGTACCAAACCATCCTCAGCACGGCCCTTTCGCCAACATCGGGACCTCAAAGTAGGAAAATACTCGTGTCCCTCTCGAAGCATATATAAACTGCACTGATGCAAGCTTGATGCATGTTGCCCGTCCCCTACATCTGACATTCCTGCAGGACTTCGAGTGCTGCGCCTAAAGCTTCAGAGTTTGGGTCTGGAATGAGGTTTTCACGAGAAACATGCTACGGGCCCCAAAATGACATGGAACTTAACGCGGGCATGCAAAGATTACATCTCCTTCCACAAGAGAGGATGCAGTTGCGAGACCCAAGTTTATGTAGCCTCCCGACAGGGAGTATTGAATATTCCTGGGTTTACGGGCCGTTCAAAACTAGATCAAGAATTGACCTTAATGCGTTCATTGAGTGCTCTGTAGGGAATAAAATAAGGACATCAATTCCATGCAATCAGGCGTAGCCTGGGCAAAGCAGTCACCAACATCTTTTACTGGTGTGACCCCGAGGAGATCACGCTCGGAAATGCAAAGTTGGAGTCACAGTCACTGGGAGACCTTACTCTTGCTTTGTGTATGTTCTGCCATCCAAACTTTTGTCCTGTTCAAGCTGTCAAAAGCCTAGCACCCTCCCTGCTGCTGGTACAAAGGCGAGGTGCCATCAAACTTGCCGGTTCTTTTACGTTGCAGCATATGCCTGGGACATTTGAGGTGTTGTAGGCGGTTAAGGACTGGGCATACGGGATTGTGCGTGGGGATTCTTGCTACAAAAAGAAACTTGCAGCTCCTAATGTACAATAAGTACGTTCGAGGGCAGCTCCTGCAAACCCAAAGGACCACAAACAACCACCAAGTCAGCATGTTGATGTTCAGGCCTGACACGCTCAACCCTACGGTACATCTGTCTTGAGGTTGAAGACTAAGATTAAGGGTCGAAGACTGCTCATGGTTCAGGATTCAGGGGACGAAATCTGGACTGTAAGAGAAATACCAGTTGTCTTCTTGGAGACTGCGCAACTCGCAGAAATTTAAAGACTTTGCATGCTGTATGTTGGGGTGCTGAGCCCTTACAATCCACAAGTCCTTCTTGTCAGGCCCAAATTAAATTCACCCCCGCAATGACTATTTTAAAGCTAATATGAACCATACGGATGCTCTCGACATTCAGTTCCTGGGGCCCCATTTCTTGATCCAATAGGTGTTTACACTCTGGCTTGAAGTTCCGCCTGATGATTTTCTTTAGCAGGGGCTTGTAAGATGATTGACAAGAGCAATGAACAAACCGAGAGTCGCTTCCCCACCATGCCGGCTCTTTATACAACCCCATACCCCGCGAACACCAAAACCTGGACCTTGCGGCTGAAAGTACAGTTGCACACCTCAAACCTGTAACCTCCACAACATCAAATATGAGGATGCGCGATTTGTGGGGTCTGTTGTGATCTTTAATGTTGTCAACTATTGTATTAGATGTGGAATCGTCTCGTGTCACGGGAGTCGTAAGCGGTCCAAGAAAACAGGTCTTCAGCCATTCTAATTCTTCGAAATCTTCGAACATTTCGAAACTCTCCAATCAAAGCCTGAGGTCTAAATCGCAACCGCAAACCCCCAAACTAGAACCCTACATCGCAAGACTCTGGACCTTTCAACCTCGAATTCCAAATCCCAAACCCCAAACTCTTCGTCTTGAAGCAACGAAGAAAAGCAGTAGCCCCCCCCCAAATTGCAACAACAACGATAAGCACCCGCACGCTTTCAGCAACCTTGCATGTTTTGTTGCTACATATGATTTTTTACAGTTGGCATGATGAGCATCCACACCTGTTCTGAAATAATGATGGCTACTATACTCAGTGCTACCAAGAACAAATTCAGCTGTTCAACCCTTGTTGTTCATCTGTGACCTAAGACATAGGAAAATCCTTTAACAGGAAACGCCCCGCCGAATAACCCCGAGCGGCAACCCTCTTTTAATCTCTATGAAAACCTTGCGTGACTCTGGGCGCAGGTGACTACAATGCGTGAGACTCATGCGGGCAGCCATAAGATGCCGGTGTCATGTACTGCACTGTCGGTGGTATAATGAACTGGAAAACACCATCAAAGCATTACCTGCCCAGTTCATTCAAAGTGCACAAGCTTGAATGCCAGATTCAGCAAGCCTTGGGCCATTCGTCCTGAAAACACTTTTGACCATGCCCACTAAAATGCGAAATCCCACAGCCCAAACCCTCATGAACAAAATGACCGATTGCCCCGTTCAAAGCCCCACGCCTGTAAATCTCGGCAAACCGTTCTGGCCCTGACAAGCAGCAATGCTTTGAAAAAAGGAATTCAACTTTTACGGCGTAGAGTTGCGTTCTCAGGGGTTTAGGGGTTTACGCCTTGTAGGGGCGCAGACTTTCCATCCAGCTTACCTAACTAGCAATGCATCCACAAACGCACACTTTGGGTCTTGGGGATGAATATGTGCAAGCAGGCCTTAGGCTCATGATTTGTGGATACTTTTTTTGGTAAACCGGATGTTTGGGAACTTGGAAGTTCAGATTTTGTTAACCGGGATGCAAGAAGAAATGCGGAAATCCACGCAATTGAAAAAATCACTAGACAACTGACGCAACTTCTCAACTCTGCAAGTTCAGATTCGTCCTTACGGGTCTTCCTGATTTGAAGGACCCACTCAGAAATTACGAAGAACTTTGGAGCAATCACATGGAAGCCAAAGAGTCCTTTGTTTGATCGCTGAAGTTGCAAACCCACCCCAACAGTAGCCTGTCACAAAAGCACTTGGCCATGGACTTGTCAGCTTCTCATGACTTCGAACCATACTGAATCGCATGGACACAAAATCACATGGAACCCTTCTTCCTGAACATGCTTCATGTCCTTTGTGCCAATGAGATAAGGTACATGACGTGGAAAAGGTGTTTTGACCTTATCATGTTTCCTGTGATCAAGTGGCTGCTGTCTCTTCTTCCCTGCCTGAACACGAGATCTTGTCTTTCACGCGCTGAGTAACCTGACGAGAAACAAGCTGCAAAAACGGTGTAAGTTGGCTTCAAGGCCCAAGTGCTTGGGGTCTATTTCAGGACATGCTGGGAACACAGTAGATTGAGTCACAGCATGGGGGCGAAACATAAAGGTCAGAGCCCGCACTTAATGCTTTGGGTGTACTGCAAGTAGCATTTTTCCGGGGTTGGGCTGGAATTTAATGTTTGGTTGAACCATGGCGCAAGCGGCTTAGGCCATGATCCCTAGAAATATTTGACGAAATGCCAAAGACAAGCAGCATAAAGGCCAATACTGTCTTTGCGGAAGCAAGAGTGCCCTTGGATTGAGACATGTGATTTCCTTCTCCTTGTTACCTTGCAGCATCCTCTGCACTTTTGCTAAGGGAGGTTCTCAGGGAAAAACAACGTAACATGGAAAAATCCTGAGCTCTGCGTTCCAGACATCCTTGCACATGGGGCATCCCCAAAAAGCCAAGATCTTTGGGGTACTCCTTACGTACGGAACCTGTATGTTGGGTAGAAATCGCTCGCATGGCGCGCTTAGCGCTTGCTAGAGCAATGCTCTGGCACGGGTTACCCAGTGTTTGCGCCAGAAGGAATGCCCGACAACTCTGCCATGCATGTTTCAGCTTTCACGAAACTGTCTGAAACAGTCTACGCGGGTCTACACTGGCCACTTGACGGAGTCGGGCCTTTATGTACAAGTAGCTTGCTGCTTTTTAAAATGAAGGACCCCTTCAAAATGCCCAAGATGGTCAGGTTTACATAAAGATTCTGCGCACAGCGGGTTTGCCATCATGCAGTACGTTTTCTTTTCCTCCTTCCTGATAACAGAAACTGGATGATTCTTGGATGCACGCTGAAAGCCCTAAGATTGGTAAACGCCCACTTCTAGGCACCTCTGCCAGGAAGTCCTCCCAGTCGATCTTTCCATCGCCCTTGCGGTCCCACTCCTTTTGAACATTCTGTGTTGGGCTGTCCAGATTCAAATTGTGAAGGCTCCGAGTCAAGTAATGCGTTGTATGTGCACCAGGATGCCCACAGTGACCCCATATTGACCACTTGTAAATAGCTCCCTGACCTCTTGGTCATCCACAGGGCTCATGGACCCCCCAAAACAGTGCCTAAACTTTGCTGCCTAATTCCTCAATAATGCAATCCTTCGGCTCTAGAAGCTGCAGCCTGAACCCTGGAATCCCGATCGCAACCCAGGCTTCCTTGAATGTCTGGTCCAAATCTTCATCTTCGTTGTCCTTGGCCGCGCCAATCATTCATGTTTTCGTTCAAAGCTGTGAGACGTTCTAAACTTTGATGCGCCAACAACCTCGCACAACTGTTCACTCAAAAACTTCTACCCTCAAGTTGACACTCAACCCTCCCAAAAGCGGATCTTTTGTCCCATTAAGCATCTCTAATGCCCAAATTCTAATCTGTCCTTGCACCTACGTTCGAATCCAAGAAGGGGACCAAGCCTATGTCTGCATGCCATGTTCTCAAGAAGTTGCATTTGGCAGGATATCTATCTATCTTGTTGAAGTGGTCTTAAAAGCACCGAAACCCCAAACCCGGACGAAATCATAGCTCTTGCCATTTCCTCAAATCCATGAAGGAAACGTCACATCCTGAATTCTATGATCCAATCCCGCAGGCCCCATATCCCGAAAAGCTTCAGACTCTTATCATCTCCAGTGTCTTGCACAAATGGTGTATAATCTTTACACATGTGAAGGCCCACCTTGTCCCCAAAGCCTCATGGGAAAACTTAAGGCAGAGCGGGTCTCCGGTGGCTGGTAGAGTGCCAGCAGCAGATCAAGAAGTTGTGATTTGCTGATCTTGCCTGCATCAGGGCTTCCAAGATTCAGCGAACATCTGATTGAATGAGTTTTGAGAACTAGCCCACAAATGCTTTTCAGCTTGAAGCCACCAAGATACTTTGCACATGTACAGGCAATTGCGAAAATTTAACGCATATTTCACCAAGACGTGGCCCAGCGCGTCTTGGCAGAATCAAGCTGAAGGTTGACTCATTTTGGGATATACAAGTATGTATGTTCCCTCCCACCGCTTCACAACCAGTTATCTCCGCACAAACACACATCAGACCCCACAATGATTGCTATCTGTTCAAAGGCCCATATATGAGCAAACAAGTGTGTGAAAAGTAAGCCAAATCCCAAGCATTTCCAAATGTCATTGAAAATGTTTTGGAGATGTCCAAATTCTATGTTATCAGGCTGTACAGCACGAAGCTTACTTAATTTCGATGAAACTTCAACTAAACCAAGCAGTGCCTGCCAACCTCAACATTCACAACACAAATCATTCTGGCCTTGCCGCTCTTGTGCGAGGACTCTTGACGCTTTTTTTTATAACAATCCATGGTCTATGTATGTTGCCGCTACTGACCTATACTGTTACTTGCTCACTGCGAAGACTTCTTGCTCGAAACCCTGAGGCTGTTGAGCCTGCCTTTGTTGGGCATCGAATACCTGTGCAGCAAAAATCCGGGGTTGACATCTTGAATTGGCTTGGCATGTTTTGAACATGTAATGGTCAGGTGGCAACATGTGCGCTTACGACAAAGTATCGCCAACTGAAATTGAGGATTGTTTATGCCTTCACTCGACTTAACTCGTGTTCATATTCAATGAAGCAAACGGGATATTGGGGCGTAAGCCAAAGATGACGACATACACAACAAATTATAGACACAATTACAAACATTCACCATTTTGAATGATGGGTAACCAGGAGGGACAGACCCCAAATTCGAGAACCCCCATGTTTTGTTGTTGCATACCTCGACAACCGGAAACCAGCTTAAAAGGTTTCGAGAAGCCGTATGCTCTTAGCACCCAAACTTCCCAACAAGAAAGTGAACGCGTTGCAGAATTGACCAAGTTCCAATGAAAATGTTAATGTTGGAATGGGGGGCTATGTGGTTGAAGGTTTCGAAGTTCTGTCTGTGCTTGGGTGAAAGACGTAATCTGCCAACACAATGTTGCAGACCCTCACGTATACAAAACATGCCATATGTATGATATGTAGCAACATAGAAGGTACACATACGATGCTGCGAGCAAGCGGGAAAGCCTTTGCGAAGAAGAGTCCCTAGGCCGCATTCACACGAAGACACATCACAGCCTTCAAACCATTTTGGAGGCCAACTGGAAGGCAGATGGCTCTTCGATTGCACCGGGTTGCATGGAGACTCGGGCACATCGCATAAGGTTTAGGGCTTTAACGCTTTGGGTTGAGCCCTTCCTCGAAAACCGTATCTCCAGATCCTTCCTCTGTCCGGCTTCGTGCTTGCTTGACATGTTCTGGCCGGTTTTAAGCTCCAACAGTGCAGGATGAAATGTTCCAGCCTTAGCACAAAACTTCAAGCGAAGTTTGGAGATTTACGTTAACTTGCGGTTGGAGCCTTAGGCCTGAGGCCGGTTGCTTTCTGCACAAAACCTGAGGCATCACTGAGTACATCATAAACAGACCTCGAATGAATCCGCTGGAAGCTAACATGCCCTGCATTACCATTTGTTGGGACATCTATGGTGTTCATGCTGCAAACTGGACGTAACGATGTAGTTATGCGTTGACATCGATGTTTTTTGCAAGTGCACTTTTCGCAAGGACTGTCAATGGTGAGTGGGTTCGGAACCCTTTCCCTTTGCTATTTAATCCTCTGACGGGTGAAGAAGGAATCATACTTGTGGAAACTAGCCTACGCGCTGAACTGTCTTGAGCTCTTAACGGCAGAAAATATTACTATATGCAAGTTGGGGCACACTTGCCACATTGACTCCAACACTTCCAACTCCTGCAGGTGCCATAGCAGGAAATGATTCGGCAATCAGGACAACAGTAAAGAATAGGGCCGTGACCTGGGTCTTCATGCAAACGTTCGAAAATGGTAATGAAACTCCAAACCATAGGCCCGCAACACTCCCGCAAACTCTTCGTTAAGATTCATGATGAGGCCATCTCGAGGGACTCATGCCAGGCACCAAGAAGATGCACGGTCCAAAAGATGGTACGTGTGTATATATATATGCATATGCATTTACCTTGGCTTCGCCACTGAATACCAAGCCACTCCCATTCGGAAGTCTACTTGGAGCATAGTGCGGGGATGATTCGCAAGTTTATACTGCAGGTAAGTTGCGCATCCTCTCATAATGTACTTCGGTTCGTCTGAACATGCAGCCCAGCATCAAACGACACACACATGAGTTGCAGGCAGGCGCAGCTACTCAACTCAAGCAAATACGACTGCACCAAGGATAGCTCCATGTAAAAAAAGGCTTCTTGAGCATTGCCATGCTCATATTGCATGCGCTGTTCCTGTCCTAGCCTTCAGCCCACGTTCTCAAACATTCTGCAAGACCTGAAACCTTTCACTCGAATTCAGCAGTGCGGACACGTAATTCCCAGACAGTGTCCCCAAACATCATGGGTATGATGACATGGAAACATCTCTACATCAAGAAGGTTGGAGACTGACCTACGCGCATGCTGGATATCCGCTTCAAGAAAACCTGGCATGTGCCACATACGCTATACAACGCAAATTGTGTTGTCAGTTTTGGATCTCTTGGCGCATGCCCTCGGCCCTAAATTCCAACCAGGTCCTGCTTGGTTGGGCCAGTGAAGCGCCCAGCAATGCTACGCTGAAGCATAGCCTCCCAAACTCTTGGAGGTCAAAGGCTCAAGGTTAGGGCACCAGCTCGTCTTTGGCATGTTCTTTCTTTCCAAGCCGCTTCCACCTTAAAGCCCGTATGCAAACTTGAATGGGGGGACACCCTCTATAGCAATGAAGGGACCCAAGCGACTGTTCAGATCTTCCAACTTGCTGTCAATACTGCGACATGTGTTATCCGGTATCTCCACGAATAGCATTGACACCAGTCATGCCCCCCCAAAAAACAAAAATGAATCCACTAGTCGTTTACGCAGTACCGTTCTGGAGTGTCGATTTCCGCTTTCCGCTGTTGTACATTGCTTTGCCGATCATTGCATGCATGTGCGTAGGTGCTTCATCACCTGTCAAGGGGCCGGTATAGACTGCAGTCCTTGTAAAAGAATGCTCTTGTGCGGATGCGGTGCGTGTGACGTGAGTGTAAAAGGCTTTGTTGCATCAAAACAGGTCGGAAAGAAAAGAAGCTTCATTGTAAGATATCGCGTAAAGAAAAGCATTCCGAAATGACAACCACAGGAATGCCTGTGGCTGGATGTCATTCTTGAGTTCGCACACCTGTATACACCCATCCAGACACGGCATGAGTCATGACCATTCTAGGTCCAGAACTGGATGTCAGAGAACCTTAGTTACCCAAGACCCCAAATCAGAATCCCATAAACCCAATACTAGCGAGGCTCTACCTCGGCCAGCCCCTCATCGATTGCTCATTTCTATCTCCCAGCCTTGTAGACAGCTGCAAAACGCTCGTGAAAGAAGATGCGCTCGTACTAGACAGGGTTCAGAGTACGCAGCTATGAGCTACTTGGTCTTGAAGCAAAACACGTTCAACGCTAAGGGATGGTGGGAACAATGGGGGCTGGTTCTGTGCAGCGAATTGCTATCTACCAGGTGAGTTTTTGTACAGCTTGGCTCTTGGGGATCCTTGGATCTCTGATACCTAACAATGAAGGATTGGTGTATATGTTCAAGATTCTACAGCTGTCATGATGAGACAGTTCCATGCGAAGCCTCCTGCAGCTACGTATTCCGCAAATTTACAAAGTGCTCATAACTAATTCGAAAAAATCCTTTAGCCTCAGCCTGCCTGTCTTGTCAATCCAATGCACGAGCCCTCATGAACAACATCTTGTGACCCCTGCCCTCTATGCAAGGGGGGTGCAGCCGTCACATGTCACAAAAGTTCAACTTCCCAAATATGCCGTGTTCAGTGATCTCTGAGGTTCCTTCACGATGAACTCTGGGTACACATGGTCATCGTTGTACCTTGGCCGCGCAGGCAGATTACCGGAGTTATTGTTATGCAAATGGTAACTACAGAGCTGATTCCACCTCGAGTGTTCTTCGTAAACTTCACCTAGGTCCTGTGGATGCTTCCGCCTGTACATGTGGTTCAAGCTTGCAACTTAAGCGTTTGGCTTTACATTACAAAAGGGTTGATCCACAGCCCCAATCGCAAACACAAGGATACGATGACTGCCACACGACTCTTTGAGATTTCCTGTTCTTCGACCTACACAAACAAGATACATAACCAAGTGGTCCACTAGTTTCGCGGGTATCCTCAAAGCCTGCGCGGACAGCGAGAGATACGCTCAGAACTGTATTCCTGCTCAAGCGGGTTCACAAGGGTTGGTGTATTCAATACCCCTGCACAAATCTACTTTGACAAGCCCTTAATTTAATGCTACCATTCTCCCTGTCGTACCCGTGCAACTAAGACCAGGTACAATAAACTGTGCACCCAACAGACAATCCAGAAACCCTGAAACCGTAAAACTTCAGCCTAGCTCCCTGAGCCCTAAACTCCTTAAGTTTGAAGCTCCATGACCTTGCAGCCTGAAACTGGTTTATCATTGACATCATAAGCTCCACCCAAACGCACGATGATCTCGCGGAAGGTCCGGTTCAGCTTCAGCCTCCCCAGAGCAGAGGCTACGACAGGGGACCCTCAGGAAATATTGGGGATTATAAGCTCCAAGGGGATTATGCCAGGCCTCTTTCAGGGATGAGAGGGACAATTTAGTAGTGGTTGCCGGGTGTAGTGTTCAGGCCTAGCGTTTATGGTTTGGAGCTCAAAGGGAATGTTATAGTACGCATATCTTCATTCATGGCCCCGTCGCAACGCATGAACCATAATACGAGGACCTGGAAAAGCCACCTCCAATTTGGTAGGGAAGCTGTGAATTCAACTTTGCTAAACGGGGCTAGAAGCAAATGCCAGAAAAAACCACAACCATAATTGAAACCCTTGAGCCCATACCTGCCTAGAACCTGAAACACCAAGCCAATGACACTAATAATCCAAAAGGCCAAAAATTCAATCTCACAACCCTGGGCCTGTCGCCGAGCACTGATTGGAAGCGGCCCTCCGTGCAGCTCTTCACCAGCCTCAGGATCGCTGCAAACATGTCATCATTGCAGGTTCAGCATCCTAATGTCAGAGCTCATATTTCCAGCCGAAGGCTCTAGAATCTATGCCTTCAGAGTTGAAGGCTGAGCGGATGTGAGCCCCCAAGTCGTGGGCTTCGGAGGTCTGTGTGAAAGGTTTGGAGTTGATGGTTAGTGTGAAATGCCCTCCCCCATCATACTTTTGTGCAGTCCCAACGCATGCTGGGAATTCTAGTTCTGAGGGTTTGGAGTTTGAATCTTTAGCCTCCATGGATGAACCGGCAGTGATGGCGTTTTTTCGCCGCTCCATGGGATGGGTCTTTTTCCAAACTTCATGCCTGCTTGAAAATTCAGCCTCCACACCACAAGGCAAAACAATCTATCACCTCAAGGAACTCCAAAGTTGTCTGGAAAAAACAATGGCCATAGCTTCTCGCCATCCTATGGGGCTTCGATGGCTCTACAGCTGGGGTTGTTTTGCAAGAACGAGCCGGCAATGAGAATCTCTGATCGTTGTTGAGACCAACGTTGCGTGGCAATACAATTCCATGAAAACTCCTGGAACTGGCAACGAATTGGGGCTGGTCGAGCCGCACCAACCACTAAAGGCTTTTTTTTTCCATTTACCCTGCATGTTGCCTCCATAGTAGAGTCCTCTACTGCGCTTGCATCAGAAGCAGCGTGCCAGCTACTCTTTTCATGCTTTCTTACTCTAAACCTTGCACATGAAACCCTATGAACACCAGGGGTTTCTAGGGCTTCTTGGCAAAGGCTACCATCATCAAGTTTTCACGTACTGGAGTTGGTACTGATGGCTTCAAGATTCCGGTTCATGGCATCAGACACGCTTCGAAGGAGAAAATGAAACCTCATGCATCTCGAGATCCGCATAGCAGCAATAGTTTCAGCTGAAAATTTACCAGATCCAGGGAATGCCCGTGTTCTTCACTTCATAACCCTAAACGCAGCACGAACACCTAAGTTGGAATGGATTTGAGGCTTTGTTGCCCAAATGGCGTGGTGCAACCAATTTGCGCAAGGGATCATGCAAACGATTGCTAGTGGTGCTGGTGGTGGTCACTGCTTCACACATACTCTCAAACCTTAAGCCTTGGGACCCTTAACACTTCTGGGCAAGGTACTTTTTCTATGAACATTACCCTTCAAATTAACATCAAACGATGAGGAGTACAAAAAATGCTGTCCTTGAACAAGGAGCCTCTGCGGGGTTCCATGTTGTTTCGGGAAGTGCGTGCACAAAATCCTTTGATTGCAATCCGGCCCAAGCTGCTTGTCGGGATCTGGGCGCTGCTCATCGTTGTAATTCACGCGGCCCAACCTGCACTAAACTGCCCGGTCCAGAGCGTAGAATTCAGAAAAACACACTCAAACCGGCACTAGTGCTGTAAAAACGATGACTGAACATGCGAACCTTCACGCACGCATGCTTGAGATCCCAAAGGGAATACGCTTTGGGCAAGCTACGGGTGCGTCAAAAAACGCGTAGGACTTACAAAGCATATCTTCGAGACCTCACACCATTTCACAAAGGGCGCCCACATTTCAAGAACGTTGCAAGGGGAGAGAGATTGTTACACTGAATGCAACTTTCGTTACCTTGGTTCATGCTTTTGTTAAATATCTTTGAAGGATACTTTTATCATGATTGGTGTGTGCTGGCACCATTACCCCAATCAGTATCTTGCTGTCCAAGTGACGCAGAGCGGCAAACCAGAATGTAAGACCTTAGCATTGCTTTGTGAATCAGGTTTTGTGGGGTTGCACAAGGGCTTTTCAGGGCATAAGCTGCATTATCACTGTCTAATTGGAACGTCCTCCAATGTGGGGGCTTCCGACTGCGTCAAGCGTTCCAGGTTGTCAAGCTGAGACCGTGCTTCATCAAAAATTAAAGAAGATGTTTAGCACAATCAACGCTCCTTTTAATGATCCTCATTCATGGAGCTTGGAATGTGGCCCCTCATTCCCAATTCCTCTAAGACAGGCAACAACTTGAGTTTCTATGCGAATCTACGGCAGGGGATCGGTATGGGCCAAAAAGTCGGCGAGCAACGTTGACGTTAGCAGCCACAGGCTCGAAACCCGTTTTTGCAAGTCTGCACTGAATTCCCCTTGTTTACACATCAGCAAGTCCGTAACCATGAGAAAGAGCCGGTTGTATGCCTACATATTGCGTGGCAGGAAAAATGTGATTCATGGTGGAAAGACGTGGCAAATCCTGATTTACCATAAGCCGCTTTCAAATCCACTCCAAATACTTGGTTGTGGATGCTTGTCTCACATGCTCCACGCCAAAACATCTAGGATGGCATACACAAACTGGCTGAAACGCTTTCTCTGAAAAACCAAACATTGCAACATACAACGCTAAACTCTAAATTTTCAAGTGCTCCCTAATCCTCACCTCCACACAGCCCGCCCTAAACCCTCAAGGTATTTCTCAAAATCAGGCCTCCCGCCCCTATACATATATACATACATATCTATCCATTTGCACTTTACATATACACCTCAGCTTAACAAATGGATCCTCATTTAAAGGTCTCCCAACTTCTTGAAAAGCACGAAAACTCAGATTGATAAACCACCTGGGCCCCAAACTCGCGCACCAGCGGCGGCGGGGGACCGGGCGGTGGTCGAGGAGCCTTTCTGCGCTTTTGCTGAGGTACCCAAAGCTCTGGGGAGTGAATGTGAAAGAGGGACCAGAACAATCTGAAAGGGCCTAAAGGAATTTAGTCTGAGGTTAGGAGGCTTATGGTTTGCAGGATGGGCATTGGGCGCAGGAAAAACGCTTGGTAACTTCTGTGTAGTCTCAACTATGTGGCCTGGAGCATGAGGCATAGTGTCAGGGTGAAGGGTATCATGCTTGCAGCTGGCTCGGGTTATAAGGGTAGCTGCAGAGCAGAAGGTAGCTACAAAACAAAGGATTTGAAGCAAATCTCTTAAACGACTGCCAAGATAAAAAAATGAGTAGTAATCCCTTGTGGGCATCGAAATTCTCGAGTACCTAAGCCTGCTACTACTGGCATTTCTGACTTGCGTGAATCAAGCCTGGCAAAGCCTAAACCAAAGCGTCAGCAGCCAGCCTCCGTCAATAGTACGAATTCTGCTGCTTTCAGCCATGAGATTTGCTAAATGTAAGCAATCTGGTCAACACTTTTGTTTGGACAAGCAGACCCCTACATAAAGCCGAACAACTGTTTATCTTTCATCCAGACCCTTTCATGAAGTCAGGCCTGGCGTTTCACTTGCTGCCTACAAGACCATACTTGCAGACAACTTGAAAGTTGACACCTACAGCCAAAGGTTGGCAAAGGCAATTGTACGCCAAGCAGCTTGCCATGCAAGATGACCCAATCGTAGAATGCTAGTAGTTCTACAAAAGAAACAGGGATACCTGTAATGAATGGAATCACGGTCAGGTCCTTCTGCCCTCTTTCTCAAAATCCTCAAAGTGGCTGATGTCGCTCCCACAGGCTTTGTTAGTTGGAGCCATACAGTTTAGGGTTCCAAGTTCAGGGAATCTCTTACAAGTTGTTCTAGAATTCCTGGAAGGTTCGGAAAGGGATGCTAAAACTGCCAACCAGGCCATGCCTCCCACACTGTGACAGCTCTAAAAATTGCTGAGGACAAAAATCAAACACACTTTTAAGCACTGCTTGGACTCTATGTTTCCGCCCTAATCCTAGCACCAGTTTTATAAAAGGGACCATATTTAAAGAATTGTTTTTCGGCAAAATTAGCCGCCAAAGACTACTTTCAATTAGGTGGATTTTCGTATGGGGAAAAGGGACTAGATTTAAAGATTTTCCCGAATGCGTAGCAGAAGGGTTCCCGTTTTAAAGTTGGGGTCCAGGGGTCCAGGAGGCGACGCGAGGTCGTTGCGTTTGTGTCCGCAAAGCGTCCGCAATCGTTCGCGGAGGGTCGCACATGCCGGAGAGGCGAAAATTGTCGCCAAACGCATCGTCACTTTTTACGTTTTGCATTACAAGCTTTTACGTTTCGCATTAAAGAAGTGTCAACAGTCACAGGGATCCGGGGGGGTCGTGGTCGCGAAACGCAGAACTGTCGTCACTTTTGGACTCGCCTCGGGTCTTCGCGTCTCAAAAGTGTCAACAGTCACGGGGATCGCGGGGGTCGTAGTCGCGAAACCCGGAACTC
>CAJNIZ010006780.1:157622-219140 GCA_905231905.1 Symbiodinium pilosum | reverse complement strand
AGAAAAGAGAGAGGAGGAGAAAGAGGGGAAAGGGATGACCCCGGACCTACGTCTCCTAAGTGGTTTCGCCCGTGGGGTATCATTATCATTGCATGTACGTGTCACGTGTCTGCATTCGGGTTCGTGGCTCCTATCTGGTTTTAATTGGTAGAGGTCCAATAGCCCCGATGATGCGGGAATGCATTCCTATTATTGTTTTAATTGAATTCCAGGAACCCCAATCATTCTTTTTATCCGGCGCCTTCCATTTCTTATTCTGGCGGGGGGGGGGGCCTCCCCAAATAAAACAAGTGCTAGGATTAGGACAAAAACAATCAAAGTGAGCGGCATGCGCCCTATGACACATCAACCTTCAACCTCCCAATCCCAAATTGGCCCTGAATCCCGAACCCAAAATCGGATGCAGTCTGCTGATGGAACACGCCATGCCTCGTCCACAATTAATGCAACTGCCATACTCCCCGCTCCTGGATTTAAGAACCCATCAGGGCTTAGTGGGTCCATCCAAACTTTTCAACCCCAAAACGCTACAAACAAATCTTCAATGCCTAAGCCCTCTTCTTTCTAAGCCCTAAGCCATCAATAGCCCCCTATACCCAGTGTCCATCCTGCCTCAAAGCCCATTTCTGCCTCCTCGCCCGTTGACGCCGGACCTTTGGGACCTTCTCCGTACTCGTCAGACCTTTGTACAGCGCGGAGGTTTTAGGGAGTCAGTGCTTAGGTTCGAAGGGTTCTTATAAAGAGACACCCTCGCGAAACTGCCCCGGAGCAACTCCCACACCCATGGATCACAGTCGTGTAAGTGGGGACTTTAACTAACACATAAACTGTTAATCAAGCCTTCCGGCAGACCCCAGACCCCAAAAACAATGCTCGTATCAACTTGACATGGAGGTTTGGAGGGACGACTTTTGCTTGTGTTTGTTTTGGGAACCTTCGAGGGAGCGTGCTTGTGAGGCCATTCATTGAATTCATCGGTACCAAGTTCCTCTACACCGGTTTGCGTATATCACACAGGGATGTATGCTGCAAGTCCTGCTTGCAATCGCGGGTTGGACCAATTGGACGATCCATATTTACAGTCACCAGCAAAGGGCTTGTACGTGAGAGTCTTCAAGCAATGGCGACTCCCCAAAAGATGGTGGCATGTGACGAGGGCTTCGCATGAACACCCCACAAGAAGAAATTGCAAACATCGTGTTCCATGAGGATCCCACAACAAACAACTCATTATTTTCAACAATTTTTGGGGCTCAGGGTTCTAGGTCTTAGGTTTCCAGACCCTGAGTTACAAACGAAAACTCGAGGTTCCAATTCTTTGCACCCAACGCTGCACGCAATTCAGCAACAGCTGTCAAAAGGCGCATGAAGTGCTATGTGTGGCCACAAGAAACACGTGAAACATCCTGAGTGCGCAGCTTTGTGGCATTCTCTGCGAGGTAGATACCTGCAGGCTTCATGCAAACAAGGCTTTGACACAGTTTTTCGATTTTCTGCTACTCTTACTACAGCCACTTGCCAAGATTTGTTCAACTCTTGCTATTGCAGCTCGCTGCTTTGTTGCTTGCTTCTTATCTCGGCAATCGCGAGCTTTTGAGTCCAACCTGCTCGTCGCAACCCTCAAGGCAGCAGCTCTCGTGGACGTGGGAGGTCTTTACTAATTGCTTGAAGTCGTCTATCGACACCCCTAACGTTCTAGCGATCGAGTGAAAAGGCGAAGTACTTGCTGAACCCCTTCGCAAACAATTCGTAGCTCTGTGTCACCTATGAAGGAATAAGGCAGGAGCTCCTTGAAAACGTTGCCAGCAACCCTGCAGCATCCCTTCATTGAATGCGAAAACTGCTGGAGTCCAAGGAGGATTGCGGTACCAGACCCACGAAAGTAATCTTCAGCGAGCATGGGCCCATAACATTGCCAACCCACCCCATTTGGCGCCATCCCGTGCCTTTGCCGTAGAGGGTCCCAGCATTGGAGCCAGACAAGTCCAATCCTGAAAAGCTGCGGGTTGGGGAGCATCACGATTTGAGTCCAGGGTTCCACTTTTCAGTTTCAAAGTTCTGGGGTATCGGGCAGTAAGGCAGATCCCGGCATTCATCGGAGACCACGTGCAAAGACATATGGATCCTGCTTGAGGGAATCACCAAAGCCATGACCGTAAACATAGTGCAGTAAGTCCATTGGTGTGCACATCTGTCTAACTTCTTTCGTCTTCCATGCTGCAACTGCTTGGACCATTGCGGTAGTACCAAGGAAGCAGAAAACACTTCGTGGGCCGAGGCCTCGCGAGGGTCCGAACAGAACAGAAGCAACTTAAACTGGCTGAACTATTAAAATCAAAAACTGCTCACACATTTTGTGCTTTTACCATCCTGGAGCATTGTCGGTTGCTCGGTTGTGTCTTTGACCTTACTTGGAATCGTATTCCACAACTCACACACGCAGGGAATGGCGACCTGGTGGGCTGGCAGTCATGGTCAACATTAGCCACCTTTTTGGTATCCCAGAACCTTAGAATGTGCCCAAGAAAACTATATTGCGTTGGGACGCTATCCTTTTGATGAATTATTTTCTGGACCTGAAGCTCCGCAACAGCTTTCTTTAATCGATTAAGCTGCCTGGCGTCTTTGAAAGGTATCTTCATTGGGAAGTTCATCTAACCAACCCTTTTGCCCTCATGGACTTTTTGCAAGCGTTGGATCGTAAGGTTACTCATGCCTTGCTCTTGGCGGAATGTAAGTCGATCGGTCGTAGCATAAACTTCAGCACCAGACACGCACGCGCCCCAGCCCGATTGTGTAACAGGGCAAAGATCCCCGGAAGTCCTTGCGAAGGACCCACGTGAATTACATTGAAGATTTGCTACCCAATCAATGGACATCGGGAATCTCTTGTGGGGCTGTGCTAACTAAATGGAACCGAATGCCTACCCTCAAGATCCTTTCAGCATTTCACTGCTATGTTGATGGTAGCTTCGGTCGGGACCTAAGCCGTGCTTTTTTACCGAGAGGCTAAAGTCATTCTCGGCAATGCCTTTCGCAGCTTCAGCTGTGGTGCCGTGAAAAAGCCAGTGCTCATTCACTTCCTCGGCAGAATTTCGAATCTTGCAGCAAAAAGGCAATAATCACGCAATCGAACACGAGGGGACCAATCCCAACGTTTTTCAAAATCTGAGGTCCTGGCAGAGTCTAACTGCGGAAGGACCGCAATACCATGCCTTGCGGTCTTTCGAGGTGTAGGGCTTACAGGCCTGAAGCAATCTTCAGAACTGAATGCTAGTACGGGAAAGCTTGGAATGCATCTGAGTGGTGGATGTTGGGTGTAGAGTTCGTGTGTCAATATTGAAGTCCTTGCATACGGCGGTTTTTGTAAATCTTCGTAAAAACATCTTGTGCAATCTACGTGTACATGAACAAAGCGGGACGCTAGCATACTACCATGTCCTGCAATCGGCACCAGCCTCTTTCCAAGCTCTCGCATTCTGGTTAGTGCAAGGACTCTTCGTAAGCGCGCTCGGAAACGTACGAGGTGGGAAGCACATGCACATGCATGCGCTTCAGGCACCATTAAATACGGCATCAACAGTTCTGAAATGCAAGCTAGATATACAACCAAAGGTATACGGGCAGCTTGACAATCAAAACTGGAACCAGCCGATTTCCGGTCATGTGAAAATACAACGTTATCAGGCGTAGGTGCGCAACAATAATGTCAACAGGACTGATACATGTTACAACGACATGTCTTTCACTAGCCCCAAGCCGTCCACGTCCTGAACCTTAAAACCTAGCTTTGAAGAGTCTGCAGCTTGGCAACTTCTGGAGGGTGTTCACGGTGTGGGATCCATCTGGCAGTGCAGGTTTCTCTCCTGAGTCACTCTTCGGATGCCCTCTTCTTCAGGGTAAAAGCAAGGTTTGCACGGGCGCATACACAGAGTTGGGCAGCCCACGACAAATCGGGAAGCGAACCGATTTCGTGCATCCAATGACATTGAAGCAGGACATCCAGAATTCAAACCCGCAACTTGCAGAAAAACACTCACTTCAACCCTGAGAAAAACAAACCAAGCAGGAACCAGGATTGCAAGGCAGCTCCGTGTAACTTAGTAAGGCCAAGTCTCCATTCAGGCTTTCGCGGATCTTTTCCCTGGTCTCGCAATACTCCTTAGAAGAATGATTCGCTTTTGTGGACAAGATCCCAAGCCCACCAGCATGCGTAGAGGCTGTGACTACAACAGCAAATGTTCGCTTAAATTTGGATTGTGGATCTCTTTGTGTGCCATCATTCTGATTTTGGTGTCCGGGTTTCCGTGCATTCCTATACTCTAGTTCTAGCTTTTGTCAAAGCAAGCTGCATGCAAGTTGTGTCCTCACTCCACAGGTGTCTCAATCAGGTAGGAAATTGTAAGTGATGGCCAATTATGATTGCCAACTACATCAATTTTTTCGTGACGAGCCTAGTTAAGTTCAAAAGCATGCCCGGTTCAGAAATTCCTTAGACGCCGCTAGAAGACTCCGAAACATGAAGCCATGTCTTCATCCAATCTCGGAATTAAATGCCCATCTCGTTTTTGCCTTGCTGTCCTGAGTGGTGACATGAATCTTTCAATTCAAGCGTCAGGTCCCAAAACTAGCATGTTGCATGTGACGTTTCCCTTTTGGACTGGACTCCGCAAACTGAAGCACGGCAGGCAAGCTCATGATATGTGGGGGAAGGTCATTTTTCTTGGGGCCTCTGCGCGGCTGCGTGGGTTTGGCTAATCACCCGTTTCGAAGGGTCGGGCCATTAAATCAAGCTTGACATCCTGGGTAAAAACCAAAATGCAGCCTGGTCGCTCGCCAAACCTGTGCATGGTCAGCATGCTCCCAGCATTTTCACTAGAAACATGAGGTTGCGGGTTTGCATAGTGCTCATTTGGATTTGGCTATCATGGGATTTGCAAACATTTGGGGTATGTACATGGGAATTTACACATGCCTGCTCTCAAACTTACCGAGTCTGGTTTACAAAGGGTCTTGCACTCGAAGCAGCTATGGCGGCCTGTGCTACACAGTTTTGGGGACTTACATGCCGCACATTTAGTAACATCCAATGCGTGATGTATGTGATCGCTTCGCGAACTGCAATGACCCGCGTTTCATCGGGGCCCTGTTGATGAGCGGACATTGCATTAGCGGATTGTTAAGGTTGATTGAAAGAGATCCGATTTATTCGAACACTTCGCCATTTGTCCAAAGTTCCTTACACAGTGCGAAAACGACCTAAGGAGCGGTTGTAGCACGGTATTCACGGCGCAGGCTTTCAAGTAGAGGGCTAGGGCAGCTAGGCATTTGGATGTTGAAATATTTGTCTTGACCTCCTACAGCAAGAGGTCGTATTGTCATCAACAATAGAATTAGAGATGCCTTCTGGCCCACATTTCCAGAAGTGCGCGCGCAATCCATTCCTTTTGTCATTTCTTAGGAGATACCAACCAATAACTAAAGCTGGACTACCTCTGTTGAAGCACTTCAAAACAATTGCTGATGGCACGGTTCAATCATGGCTCAGCAGGCAAGCTTGGTGGCGTGGGTTTTTGGTCTTCATGGAGCATTGCGCAGGGAGGCCTGTTGTTTTCAAAGCCCCGCAGTCACCCAAATTTTAGTCTCCCAAACCTTTAAGCAACCGGTGTGGTTTCGTGTGACGGGAGACGGTCAAAACTTCGTTTCGCAAGTCAGCAAAGTTTAATTTCGCAAAAGGTCTCATTTATGACGTTTTGGGTAGAATTGCGAGATCCTCATGTTGTAAAACGTTTTCGTTTTTGGGGCAGTTTTCGCAATAACAACTTTCTGACCCTTGGGCAACATATGGCAAAAATTCGTTTTTTTTCTGGAGAACGGATTCTCTTGGCAACGCTCTAAAACTTGTCACTATCTGCAATGTGACATCGACACCGCAGAGTGTTTTGCCCCAGGTCCCAGATATCACTCCGCCCAAGCAAGTGGCGCTTGAGCAAGCCCCGCCGCAGTGTGGTATGCCAGAAGTTCAAGATATTGCTCCACCCAAAAATTGGTGCTTGAGCCACTTCCAGTTTTGGGACCTTGAAGATTGAAGTTTCAACGTCTAGGATGCCGTGTAAAACTTCAGATAATAATATTTTGTTTTACCTGCAGTATTCTGATTGCAACCTTTTTCGATTGCGAAATTTTACGTGCCTTACTAAGCAACACGCCACCAGTTCTGTGGACGCTAATTCTGGTTCAGCTGCAGGAGCCTCATTGCAACCTCTTTTGACCGTGATGTCGCTATTGCTCCTCTAAGCTAAACATCATTAGTGTAAAAGGGTAGACGTTACTTGTAACCTCCGGTGATCGCGATGTTTCAGACGACCCCAACTAAGCAACACGTCACAATCATTGTTCCCCACCCTCGCTGTGGGGTTGTTAGATTTTAACATCTATGTTGTCCTCGCCCTCCGCCAGAAGCCTGGCTGCAGTGCTCAATGGCCACGTATTCCCACAGAGTATCCATGCAGTGCCCAACCGCAGAGTATCCTCAGTGCCCAACCGCAAAGCATCCCTGCAGTGCGAGTGTCCCTGCAGTGCCCAACTGCAGAGTATCCCTGCAGTGCCCAACCGCAGAGTCTCCCCAATGTTCCAGGAAACATTACATCTCTTGTCCAATAAGAGCTTTAGGGTGCTCGCAGTAAATAATAGAGCTACATTGTTTCCAAACTTTTTTTGTGCCCTGAATTAGTTTTCCAAATTTGGAAGGTATTTGGACACAGATAATCTGTTCAACTGTCTCGCGGTGTTTGCAACATCGTTTATGTAACTTTTATGATCTTGACAATATTCTCACGTTTTCGATGTCTTTGCAGACTTTTCGGCCTTTCATGTTTTGGGCTGACTTTTGGAGCCTTGGGGACTATTCGGGCCTTATGTGGCTTTACGACTTTTTGAGATCTTTTCAAAATCTCACGGCTTTTGGAAAATTTTCGGGCCGATGTGTGCTTCAAAATCAAGTTTTTGCGGTTTTGTGAGTTTTTGTGCCATTTTTGCGGCTTGTGGCACCCACAAGAAATTTTAAGTGAACCTGAACCCGGCATGGCAAGCACAAAGAACATGTGTACTGATACGCGTGCATGTTACATTCAATAAACACATCTTGCATGGTACCATTTTTAAATTCCAAGCTTGAAGCTCCTACATGGACAAATCTGCAACACTGATAATGTACCCGCCTGGTCGTTCAGCACACGGTGAACTTCCTTCACCACAAAGCGATCCGGAATGGGCGCCCCTCTTCTGTCCCTGGTGTACACCTGCTTTTGGCTCACGGTGCTCACTTCCTGGGGCAGTAATTAACTGCGAGCTATTGGGAATCATTCTCATTCTGTCACAACCAGGACCCAAAGCAAGGCCCATGGCGCTGGCATGTGGGTCTTTTAGCGGGAACGTGAACGTGGGCCCTACAGTTATTATGAAACGAGGAGCCTTCCAAGATTTGTGCTTTTGTCATTCCAGGATTTCAGGTTCTGAGCTTACCCTTCGGGGCTTAATCAGATTTGTTGGACCTGTGTGATCCTATCATTTACACTTTCCATGGTGCCAGCCCCTGCTATAAGATTTCTGGGAGCATCTAAACCCAGAAGCTTTGGGCAATGCAACACCACTTCTTTATGAAGCCAGTCTTACCTAGTGCTGTACACATGAAGGAAACGTTCACGGAGAATGGAAACTTTCGTGGTGAATGTAAAGGAGCCTTCATTGCTTGTGTAGGAGCAATCTGTTCGGCCCTCGTTCACTACAATCAAAGAACACCTCGGATTGACATACCCGCAGTGTTGACGCCGTGATACCTCAACCTTTCTGCTCAAACCCAATTGCTTCCACACCAGCGCCTTCCGGTAGGTTCCATCCAACATGGATTGCATAGCGCTGACAACCTGCATCTGGGGAGAACCAATCTTTATCAAGTACGTGGAAGAAAACTCTGAGTCCAAGCCCCAACATGGCCTGGACCAATGCTTATGTGAAACGTTGGCCTATCAATGCTAAATGCGCCCAAGCCTTTTCTTGCAATTCGAAAATTGGAACATCTTGAAGTAGAGCTCGCTTCTCATACGTCTGAGATTGGCGGCCCGGTATCAAACTTCACAAGGTCGCACCGCATGGAAGAAGAAACAAGCGCATGCGAATATTTCGCGACATGCGGGTGTACCCCTATGCTTCGCGACAGCAGGCCGTAAAGTTGAATGCTTCGAAGTGCAACATTCCAGGTTTCTGGACGCCTAATGCAAAGCTACAACATAAAGAACAAGCTCACCATCCAAAATGACAAGAAAGCTCCGTCTTACGTACCATGAACGCGGCCTGACACTCCCCAATCCTGAAGCCTAGATCTCACACTGGCAACACGCCAGAGTAGCCTGCGGGGGCTGAGCTTGGAACGCGACAACGGTGGAGGCCTGGCACATGCGAGTATGTGCTGAATAGATGGCGTCTTCATGTTGTGGGCCCGTTATATGCCATGTCCAACAGCTTTCATGTTGCCCAATTGTCTAAGGTACAGCTGCAGTCTAAACAAATCATCCTACACGAAACGGTGGGTTTGCTCGCAATGCTATGTCTTCGAGTTAAGACGTCCTCCCATCACGCACGCAAAGGGTTCTCAAAAGAGGGCGCGTTTAGGGTAAGTAACTATTGTATCGGGACTATGGGCGTGCCTTTTAGCAAGGAGAATTTCTGAACAACACCGACATGAAACTCATCCAGCCCAATGTAACCGCAAAGGAATAAAGTGAGTCGTGGTAAGCAAGTCTTTGGAACCTCAGCCTTACAAACCCAATGAATGTTGGCATGTGCTACCGGCGCCCTCTATGGCACATGTCATACGCTCTTGCAAAGAAGTTTGAAAAAACCTACGAACTTGCCGCATACGTGCACGCGGCAAAATCCCTCTATCCCCAGACCCTGAAAACATAACTCTGTCTACCCTTATGGAATGCATGGTGGCATGGTGAATGGGAGGAACCCTGAAGCCTGAATGGACTCAAAACCATACATCAGCAAGGCCCACAAGCCTGAAAATCCCTGCGGTTCAAGCCCAAACCGTCATTCAAGTCCAAACTCTCAACCTCAAATCCCAAACCCTCAGCTCACGCCACAAACCCTACTTACAGTCGCCAGAACCAAGCCTTGCGCCCGCCCAGGCCGCCTCACGGCAGATCTTTTTTTTGTTCTTGGCGTTTGGAGCCTTTTAAGTTTTTTAAGGATGTGTTTCTGGCATGCAGGGTTAGGGGTTTGGGGGGTCTTGAAGTTTTAAGATGGATGGGGTTTCAAGGTCAGGGGGCGCACATTGTTCAGGTACGGTTGCGGACATTCTGTTGTTTAGACTATGACTAGGATATTTCTGGGTCTTGAGGGTATGCCAGAGCATGCAGTACACCCCGCATCGAAATTAAGTGGTTCGGCAATTTGAGATTGCGCGTGCTATGGTTTGCTCTCAGATCGAGGGCTGCAAAGAACGTGGACTGTTGCAATAAAAATCAAACCCAACACCATGTTGCAAATGAGCTGTCAAAGCAAAGAGGACCAACAAGTAAACTGGACTCCAGGAAAAGCTACACGGCACATCACGCAATCCCCAGTTCTTCATTCTTGAGCTCAGAAAATGTCCTACGTCCTTCATAGAGCCGTCTTGAAATCGCGGACTTGTAAATGCTTCTACACCCCAGCCCATACATCTCAAACCTCTCACCCTTGAAACCCGATTTCTCATGTTGCAAAAAACTTGAAACTCAACCTCAAAAACTTTGCTGCTGTAAGCCGGCCGCCTTCCAACCTATTTCCGGCGCAAAAGATCTTGATGTCCTGTTCCCATGTGGATTGAGGCATCTCTCAAAAAGGGGCACATGCACAGGGATTGTAAGGGGCGGGCATTGGCATCTGCGAAAGACACGACGCTATCGCTGCCACCGTTGGACGTGCAAGCCAAGTTGCAACAACAAAACCAATTTACTCTGGCTTTTCATGACTTGAGCCTGGCTCTGAACGGCGAAAAGACATACCCTTTACCCTGCTGCTAGTTGAGCTGGTCCAACCCCGGTCCCAATCTGCTGGCAGCTGGTATAGCTTCCGCAGCCGTGCTTCCGCATCTTGGCAGTGCCGGCTTCAGCATGTAGAGTGAGGGCTTTAGGCATTGAGGTTGAAGGCGTGTAAGATTTGCACACTCCCAGCATCTGCTGGGCATGGCAGTTTCCGACAGAGATTCCTGCTTACAGAATCCTGGTCTGAAAGATCGCTACAGTTTGGGCTTGCCAGGTGTCCTGCATCTAAGGCGCTTCCAAGCGAACCTTTGTGTTCATCTTGGGTTTCATTCTGGTGAAAGTTTATGTCGAGCAGCCCGCCTCATACCCCCAAAGTCCTTCTTGCTGCTAATAAATTTACATCAAGTTGCAACATGCTACATATGTTGTAAATAAGCTACTATGTTCTACTAGCGTAATCAAAGTTCCCCAACAGGAAGGTGTTGAAGGTACTGGAAGTACAGGGCACGGGGTGATTGGATGCGGTGCTTCCAACATATGCTCAACATGGACGCTGCTGCCAGTTGCTGCATCCATCTGAAGTCTACCATTGCTGATCTTGGAGGACACCTGTGCAAATCACAAGTATGGCGGTGAATGCCGGAATGCCCCTCAAAGTGACGATGTTGAAGCTAATCATGCTAGTCACAGGATAGCCTGACGTCGTCGTTGGTTTGATAACGGTTGATAATGACTGGTGATGTCTGTTGCTCAATGCATCGGCTCAAATTCCTGTGGGGTATTGGTGTCAAGGTACTGGGTATGTTGGCCGTTACTTCACCAGCCAACGGTGAGGAGTTGTGTGCTCATGGGATGGCAGACAAATGAAGAGCTGGGAGCAACTCACCGTTGAAGTAGGTGCTCTGCCGTAGGAAAAGCCAGTTCAGACTGCATATGATGCTTCTTCAGTCCCATGATTTTGCAATATACTACGATTCGCAAGGGGTGAATAATCTAAACCTGCCGGACCTTTACGAATTATATCATTCCTTGCAGCCCCTGCTTTCAATGAACAAGAACTACACAGTTTGGTCCCTGGCCGGCCACGTCTTGCCCTCGCTGGCCATTGGCGAGGGCTTGCCCCAATGCTCGGCGAAGCACCTTCCACAACGTGCAGAGTGCTCAGTCCAAGGTCTCAACGGCTGCTGGTGAAGAGCTTTCTGGTGTATGGTGTCGGCTTCAAACAGACGGAATAGTCAGGTGTAAGCGATGCATCTTCCTTCTGGAACGGTCCGGCCAGCAGGCTCGGCAACAGCTGGCATGGAAGAGGTTGGAGTTCTTCCGATCAGCAGCTTCACACGGATGGCATTCCAGGTGGCCTGGGGTGGCCTCATGACCAGTTCTTCTCGGGGGAGGCTGTGAACGGCGAATACGGCATGTTATCGCAGGTGTTCAATGTGACCTAGCCTGGATTCGTAAGGTCTAACAAGTCTTCCTCGATTTTGGGGTTTGGGTGATTGTGGTGTAAACAAAAAAGCTCATTGCAACATTGCCTCGCAAGAGTGCGCAATAAGGACATGGCGTGGTAAGTTCATCAAAGTCATCATACGATAGGACCTGATTACAGCTTCAACTCCCCTTCATGGAACATGTTCTGCAGCCTCCTAACCACCCCAAAGCCTGGAAGGTTACAATGGATTGGGTGTTCTCACTCACAGGCCGTGGAAAAGCACACGCCACATTAGAACCCTCCAACCTGATACGCCGGCGTAGTCACTCATGCTTGTAACCTCATGCACCTCTGGATCCTCGGACTTGAGATCGGCCGCTGAGGCTGGCGGGCCTGTTGGATTTGATTGTTGGGGTCCGCGGATGTAACATCTACGGGTTTGCAGGGGTTTGGGCTCTAGAGTTGAGGGCGTAACGTTCAGGGAGCTTCTTTGCAAAGTTGAGGAGGAATCGGGATAGAAAAGGATATGTGGGAATGTCCCAGCTTCAAGGTTTGAGATTTATCGGCCCAAGCGTAAAAAAGTTTGGGGCTCAGGGCGTAGCACATGGGAGCTAAGGTCAAGTATGTGGGATCGGGAGATTGGTGTTTGCTGTTGCATGTTCGAGGACTTGGGCTGAGGATCAACGGACGTGGGAGACCGGGAGATGCCTTGGGTAATACGACCGCACCATCTGTCCCCAAAAATGTTCCAACAAAACCTACCAAGGGTGTCATGAGGATGTCTTGCACGAACTGCCTTGAAGTCAATGTCAGGACAGGTGGCCACCCCGAACTTTTCAGGCCGAAGGGTTCTCGGAGACAGCTGCATGGAAATACTGCCTGAAACATATGCAATGTACAACCTTCCCTTGAATGCATCAAATTCAGCACACGGTCCGCATCACTGTCACTGGAGCCCATGAACTCGATTCACGTGTGCCGTCGCGGAACATGGCCCAGCAACTGTGTATGTAAAGACTCATCTTAGTTGGTACTAACCTGACGTATATGATTGGGGAATTCATGAGGACTCTGACACCAATTACAAGTAATGTCGTAATGTCACTATAATATAAAATCAGCCATGAACGTGTATGCCTGGTCTGGATTTTCCAAGACCAACCCACGAGCATTAGACCAACATCACGAACTCTTTCAAAACCCCTAAGTCCTCGCACTCTGAACTTCAAACCCTCCTGGGACATCTCAAGAAGAGCCCTCAACCCTAAACGATACTCATCCAGTCCTGGCCTGGTGCTGGAGTCGGTGTGCTGGACCTCAGCCCGAGCCATGAGCTTGATGATGGGTTGCTTGTAGGATGTTTGTTGGATCGTTTGAGGCGGGGGCTCTAGGTTAGGTCTCGCTCTGGACTGTTCGTTAGGCTTTAGGATGCAATGCGCCCCAAAATTATGGATCCCTTCTTCAGGGTCCTTTGTCCTTTGAAACGGGAATCCATCATCTGGTGTGTTGAGCGTCCCTGGTTGGATGATGATGCAAGGGTTCGGCAGTTGGGTAACAGGCTTTGTAAGATCTTTTTGGTCAGGAATTCTTGGGCTCCAGGGTTTTTGTAAAAGGCTGAGATCTCGGTCAATGCGGTTTGGACACCTGCGGGGTCTCGCCTCCGGCTGGCCTTGCTGGGTTGCCTCTCGTGTCGCCCGCCCGGCCTCGCGAGCTTTCCGCCTTCCTTGCAAGTTCAGCGGCGGTGGTCAGTCCTTTCGTCTTGCCTGTCAGCACTCTTCCAACTGGGTGCGGCCCACGCCTTGCCCGCAAGTGGGTGCGGCCTTTGCGTTTGGAGGTTTCTTCCCCCGAAAAAGGTCTTTCCTGAATGCAACCTTGAAAGTAAGGTGGCTGACAGTGGACAAGCAGCCAGCTTCACAAGCTCTCTAGTCGTGAGAGTTTCTTTTTCTGTGGCAGCCAAATTTTCGTGACTGAATCTTGAGCTTCCCCTTGTTCAAAGCTAGCATGCTACAGAATGTTCGGCACCGCTTGTTACCTTGTGCGTCCCCAGTCTAACAAAGCATTTTGAATTCTTGGCCCGGCAGATGGAGATTGCGTGCTTCCGCAAACAAATACATTCAGTGAAGAACCCGTGTCCTGAAACCCTGATGGCCACGAGCAGTGTTTCTGTGGAAATTCTAGTTTACAACGAGGTATTTGAAGAGACATGGAAATGAAAAGGTCTTCGTGTACTTGAGGCGCCGGGGTTGATGATTCAGCCCTCGACTTCTGCATTTTCACATGCGGCCTCTTCTTCTAACAACCTTCCAACGGCACTTCGGTTCTGCATTATGACATGCGAAAACACAAGCTCCGCACCCCAAATGAATACAGTTCCAAGTTCAATAACGCCAGTGAGAAAACAACAAAAAAAAGTTGACACAATGAACTCACTGTACTCTTGATACATGTCGTCGGTGTCCAAAACCTTGTAAACATTCAGCCGCCGAATCTACACAACAAATGCCAAAGCCCGGTCAATCTGAAACATTGGACGTAACATCCGCAAACACAAGCCGCTTGGGGAAAAAATCGAACGTTGCTCAAGCACAAATGGAACCTCATACACAGCAAGGAACCTTAATCCCTGTGCTTAAACCTCAATGCCATAAATCCTCATCTATATTGCCTTTTACTCCTTGCTTCCCTCTGAGCTTTGGACGGTTTGGTCGTCGCTGCACTTGGCTGCTCGGCCGCCGTGCCATTGGAGCAACCCATGGCTCCGTTTGAGGCAAAAGGTCTACTTTCCCAACAAACCCCTCATTTCTGGGTGTATATCATCAGGCCTACAAGGCTTCTGGACTTCCAGCGAAGGATCTGTGCCTACTCCTTGACATTTGAAATACCGCAAATACTTCCACCTGATGATCCAACAAGGATGACCTAACGTCTCTGTGAAAAACAAAGAAACCTGCAGGGTGGCATCTGTTTTTTAGCTCTCAGTCGTGGTTATGAGCGCTTATTATGGGGACATCTTCATACGGCGAAAGCTAAGCTCAAGCATCAGGCGCCTGAAGCCAAACCATCGAACCAAAGCTTTTTAATGCATCAGCTTCACCCCGCACGAAAAAATCATCTTTCCAACTGCTGTGGCCAACCCTAGACCCTCAACCGTAAGGAATTGTTAGCCCCAAACCCCAAACCTTATTGAACCTGAACGGGAATCAGGGAATGCAGAATACTGCGCCCCCTACATTCGTCATCAGGCCTTGTGGCAAACCATTCAGAAATTGCGTGCCTAACTTGAAAAATATTGGAGCTTGGCTTGCTTCAGTCCAATGTGAAACATGCACCTCGACGATGACGATTTGGAGTTGATAGTGATAGTTTCTTTGAATAGCCCATTGCATATATAGCCATGTACACTAGGATCCCAAGTATGGTGATCTCCGAGACTAGATCCATGCGCCTCAAGATTTTTCAACTAGTCTTGCGCCAGCTTGGGACCCCGGAATATTACATTTTTAGTGCAAGGTATGTAGGTGGCGAAGATGCTTTCCAACAACCATAAGGAGGAATGAGCAACAACACGGGATCTTGCGTATCAGGCTTGCGGAAAATCTGCGAAACCTACAATTACAGCCTGGAGACTTCAACCTTAAAACTTTCAGTTAAAAACCTCGAGCATCGAGCTCAGCAACCCTAACAAAACCCGATAAGCCAAATAAAGTCCAACATCCCATCAACATGGCGCTGCAAGCTCGCATAGCCCCAAGCCCAAAACGTTGAATCCTAAACTTCGAAGCCCCAAATTGGCCTGAGTCCGTGGGGGACGGCTAGTGGACAGCAGGTTCTGAGGTGTGGTCGACTGGCCAAAGCCACAAAGGTCTTTGGGCTCGGGCATGTAAAGTTCTGGATTTGGGGTACGTGGGGTTTCAGAATCACACGTAGCGATTGTGTATTGGGGCTTTAGAGTTTAGGGTGTAGGGCACGGTTCAGGGGTTTGAGGTAATTGCACCTAATTGTTTCTAGCTCGCGGTTTGTCTTGGGACTCAACATATGGAGATCCCATACAAGACAATTGCACTGAGAAAGTGCTACTAACTATGGTTGCGTATGAACATGCTGGCTACATTTGATGCTGAACCTATGATTGTCGTTAGTCATAGCAGCGTGATATGCCTTCAAAGCATCGTCAGTGCATGAAGGCCGGAAGAAAGGAACGCCCGCAGTTCACAAACCAGTTGCTTGTGGCACAGACCCTTCCAGTTGAAAATCGCATCAGACCAGCGGAAATCTACGCCGGTGCTCAATTGCAACTGAGTAAATTTCCCGGCGTCTTGACCACACTGATTTCGAATCGGCAGACATCCTAAGCAGCCACAATGAATCTGGACATGCGTTGACATTACCTTGAACAAGTTTCACAACAAGGAATGTGTTGGGAATTTCCGAGGCGAAGCATCACGTGGCCATGTATCAAAGTTGCGGTCCTCCTAGCGACGAAAAAGCCTACATAATTTCTGTACGAGATCCCTAAAAAGGCACTGAAGTTTCCATCTTCGATCCTCAATGCCTTTTTTTTTCTGGCATACAATCTCTACAAATCCCTTTTCAACAGTCCATAACGGCATCCAACATGTTGAGAACGATCCGAAATGCAAAACCTTTGCATGCAACACCCTGAACCCCAAGCCGTATAACTGACCCAAACATGCCAGCGGCCTGGTCCAACGCACGCCTGATGCTGTAAAATTCTGCCGGCACGATTATCTGGGGGTTCTCCCATAATTCATTGGGTACTCATAAGTCCCGTAAATTTACGGCTGGATCTTTAATGGGACGCTGTCACGGATCTTACGGACTTGTATTGGTTGTGGAGGATTAAACGGAAATTTTCAGTGGCTTCCAAAACTAAGTAACACAGTGTCATAAACAACCGCTTCAACTTTGGTCAGATAAGCAAAAGTATTGTGATCCCATCTCCGTATTCCAGAGAAATTAGGTGTTGTACAGTACTTGGCACCCCTAAAGGGTGCATACATTTGAAAGCGATCCATATATTGGCGAGGTCATCATGTTCACGTCCAAGTGTTTCTACAGGATATGACCGACCCAGGATTCCAAGAGGTCCAACACCACCGCGGAGTGTTCCTAAACCACACACAAACTTTTTGGTAGGTAGGTATTTCACGAAACAGAATCGTCATGGAAAATAATGTGGCGGATTGCAACTGCAACTTTTCATGTTGTTCCTTTTGACCCCCAAGCCATCACTTCATTCCAGTGCACTAACCATTAGTCCTCAACCCATTTTTGCTGGCACATCAAAACCAACCTTTGATCGGTGTGAACGGTCTTCCAGCCTGAGCCCAGCTTAGAATCCCCAAAGCCGTGCGAAACCAATCGCAGGGTTAGCCTCATTCCCGTAACCATTGAAACCCATCCTGACCGCATACCTTCAAGACCGTGATTCCCGACATGAGGTATCTCGTCATGACAACAATGTCAACTTTCAAGCATTACCCCTGAACCTTACTACGTCTCCTCTGGCCAAGCATCTGTTGATCTCTGATCTGTTTCATTTTCTCGGCTCTGGAGGAGTACACCTGAGTTGTGAAGATGAGGAATTGGTTTCGGATTATGTTTTACCCAAGAGTAAAAAATCATTTTGCAATTTAGCCACCGTTTGCGATGCCCCTTGCGCCGAATCCTGCCCAAACAATGTACCGTTTGCTCTTAAGTTGGTTGAAGATCGGGATTTCAATCCACTGTTGTGTGATTTGAAGGTTGCGGATGGTTTAAAGTGGGGGGATTCGGAGTTGTTAATTGATGTCTGTAGGGCTTATCGTTTCGGGCGTTTTCAAGTGGGAGCGCTGAAGTGCCTCGTGGACTTAGAGAATCAGGATGAAGACCCGAACATAAGGTGGGCTGCACAGGGCTTTACAAGCCACAAAAGCAATACGTGCCGCAAGCGTCGACATCCGTGGGCACGAAGCTTGGACTTGGTTTCAGGATACCTTTCCGAACAAAAAACCCTGGCAAGAATCAGACTTCCAAGGCCAGTCAAACAAAAATCAAAACCACCTCCAAATACAGGTTCAGAAATCGGAGTATGCATAATCCAAGCATTGTTGTCAAGCCAACTTGTCGGGCTGAAGCTCCCCAGTGGTAACCAAACTCGTATTTGGAGGGTGTGCAATTCATCATTACTTGACCCGTGCCCTCGTCAGAGAAATGCCGCAAAATCTCAATCTTTATCAATGTTTGCAACTCGGCGTCGAAGCAACCAAGTTTCACCGTTCAACAGCATGAAGAACGCTACAAGAAGTTGGGCAAACCACGTCTACCCCAAAGATTTGTTCGAAACTCGAACATTGAAATCTCAATGCACTGTGCAGCGTGGAAACATGTGTTAAAAGCTTAAATGAAAATAGCCCGGACCCGACAAATCTGCACAGCTTCCGTGTATTATTTCATATACAGATACACGGCTTCAAGAAACGACCTACATCCTCTGTCCTCACCCAAGTGATAAAGCACATGTGGGACTGCTTGACAAACGGCCGGGGATCGGGCGAAACCCATGCAATCGACCGAATCGTCCTACATATGTGAGCAAACAAAATCCCTGTCCGCTGCATCAGCGGAGCCATCTGTTGCCTGCAGAAGACTGTGCGAAAAAAAGGGCAACATGCACAAGGCTATCATACAGCATGAGTTCTACAACAAATTCCATGGGGAAAATATGCAAAGAATTAGCAGCATAATGCCTGACTAACAGTACGAGTGCAAAAAATATAATGCGAGTTATGCAACTGTTGCTGCCCGGTGTGGTGTATTCATTAAAGGCTGCGTTCTTTCATCAGGCTTGGGTGGGAAGCCCCTCGCCGATACTGCTTCTCGTGCGCCTTGTTCTCCTCCTTGTCTTGTTTCTTATGTTTCTCCATGGCCGCAGCTGCAAAATCCTACGCCAAGCAGGAAATGTATGGATCTGTTTCAGCGTTCGCGTTGGCTGCACTGCTCAAAAGATTTGTAGAACCGCATGTCTCAAAAGCTGCAGAATTTGAACGGTCTTGCCACGTAGGATGATCTGAAAAACTCACAACTCTGTTTGGCTACGAGAGCTCGAAGATGCCCGTATAACTCCACGTGATATTTGCTGTACAGCTAAGCTTAAGCAAGTGCAGAAAGCCAAGCTTCCAATCAAAGATTGAGCTCAAACGGCTGCCATGGCCTTAAACACTACCCGACCCACATTGCTTCCGCACACACAAACGGGTGACAAATCTTCGTGGCATCAAGAGCCTTAACGTTGGAGCTCACTCAACGTTTCCAACTCAAGGCCCCAGCCGGGTTTGGATTGCGCAGAGTGGCAGTATTCTTACTATTGTGCATGCAGATGACCTAAAATTCAGGTGTAACGAAGATGGTCAGCAAAACCTAAAAAATGGATACGATCCCTGTGAAATTGTTTATTTTGCAGCCTGTCTACTTGCTGTTGGATTTTTTGCCCGTCCCGCCCCCCCCCCCCCTCCCCCGCCCCCGTGCCCCCCCACATGGGAGATGATCAAATGCAAACACAAGAACCAGCAAATGCAAATTCAATGGTTTGCAAATCCGGCTTGCGACCATGCACGCCATAATTTCTCAGGCTCAAGTGAATGATGCCCATCCACTGCGTCAATAAAAGCTATTTGATGGGGATGTGTACGCTTACATGTCTTGAAACATTTCAACCGAATCTGGCTTCGGGCATCGGAGCCACATCTGCCATGTTGCAGCTGCAATTGATCTGGCTTCCTGCTGGACTTTATTTTGGCGGTTGCCGCGCATAGGAAAACACCACCGCAAGCAACAACTGAAAGGGTTTATTGCGTAGCTGGGTTTACCATTTACGAAACAAAGGGTTCGAATCACAAATAATGGACTGCAAACAAAGAACAAACAGGGAAAACACAAATTGTGCTTGAGCATGTTCCTGAACACATATTCATTGTGAAGCTTTTAAGGTTGAAATTTCCAATTCGTTCTTGGATTGTGGTGCAATAATTTCCTGCATGTCATCTACACAAACGAACGAAAACATGGAAACTGATAAAGCATTTACAATTTACATGAAAATTACCAAAGTGATTTTGCGGAAATTTGCTTGCGCTTGTCCTGCTGCATTTTGTTCCTGCCCCGCCCCCCTCCCCCCTCAAAGGCTCAGCGAGTGCAAACACAACGGCAAATAACAGCTCATGCGATGGCTTGAAATGCGCGTTTCTTTGACCATGCACGTTGCTTGAACGAAGTCGTCTCGCCTTTTTTACGCTTGAAGGTTGGGGCATCTAGTCACCGCAGCTTCACTTACGCGTGGCACTTTCACATCATCCGCCCCCAAAGTGTGCACCATGTTGCCACCCAAAACGGCAAGCTGCATCATGCTTATGTACACCTAGAACTAAGCCAGGTCAATTAAGCGCACGCGAACACCAAGCAACAAAAAAGGTTGCTTTTGCTCGAAATTTGGGCTGCATTTTCTCGAAGCATGGAGCTGCCACAATAGCTGCGCACATGCAGTTTACAAAGACACTGTTTAGAAAACCAAGTTGCAAATACAAGCAGAACCAAGTGATACTATCGTGCACGCCGTAAGTTAAGTATGCAGCTTTGTGCGCATGTTCGTGCTGGCCCCCCCGAAGAATCGCAAGGACAATATGTACCAAAGCAATGGCTGAAAAACGTCAATTTTGACCTTGGCGCTCACAGCTCTGAACTGTATCGCTGGCTTCGCCGATGCCAACTCACTGTTGCAATGCAGGCTGGATGTACATGTTCACGTCTTTCGGCACCTTAGCCACAGCGCTGGTGGGAATGAAGTTTCAAAGTCCACAAGACTCAACTAAAGAAGTAATCCATGAGCATGCGCACCCCACACGAATGTGTGCCACCAGGACCTTCAAAGGAAACCTGTTCATCTTGAAGCCAGCCAGGTGAAACAAACACCCCAAGCCGTTAAAGCGAATACGTATACCCTATCAGCCCGGGAGACTCCAACTGTTGAAGAAGCCTAGTCCCGGGCTTTAGAGACTGAGATAGGATGATCCTGGTCCAGCTTCACCACCTGCAGTTGAGGGTTTTGAGGCTTATGTAGGGTGAGGGTGCAGGGTCAGGTACTGGTAAGCATACCAATGCCTTGGAAGTTAAGGACTGCCCCTTTGAAGGGGGCGTGGATTCGGATTTCTGAGCTTGAAGCGAGCGTTAACACGAGCAAGCAGGAGCATCTTCATCAGAGCAAAAAACAAAGAAGAAGGGTGAGCGTAAGGATCCTATCTTGGGCTTGCGGTCCGCTTGCACGGAGATTTAAGGTTTGGGGTCTTTCCAAAAATTGACATGTTTGGGGTTCAGGGGCTCAAGTTTTTTGAGGGGGATCCTTACGCTTGTCACTGGGAGCCCTTAGCTCAAGCAGACCAAGTAGGTTCATCTTCCGAACACCATCATCGTAGGGAGCAGCCTGATGAGCCAAATCTTCCCTTCATCAAAACCTACACTTGGCTTGTAAACCCTTAAGAGGTTGAACAGCTGACAAAAACTAGAAGGATCTAGATATGCATGAAACTCGTGGACCCATGATGGGAACCTACGCATATTCACTCCAGCAGACAATCCCGATGCTCATTGCCTCCGGGTATGGCATGGACTGCCAGCGAAAGCGCGTCTTGAACTGCACTACGGACGCAACCTGTGGCTTCTTCTTTGAAAGGCTCCGGGTTTTAAATTTAGGTGTTAAGGCTCAGAGACACCATTCGCTTCTGCGGGTGGTGAGCTGAAGCGTGTTGGGATACTGGTGTGATCAACTTCACAGCAACTTCTTCCCAGCCGCAATGTTTGCCATCATGCAGGCGGGATCAGTGTCTGCTGCACGGAGCCAGAGAGCCCGAAAGAAGCGAAAAAAGGCCACACATATTGATCCATTTTTTCAAAGAGCTGGTATGCCTTGGAAGTATGCGCAATCCAGGGACAAGCTGGGTCTTGCCACTCATCATTGATGGCAGGACATTCCATTTGCGGTTGTTGAGGCCTTTCAATACGCGATGCTAAGCATTCCTCGCTTAGACTCACAACGTCTCAGGTGAAAATCACATGTCAACGAGCCTTCGCTCGGAACTTTAGATTTCTTCATGGCACTCAACGATGAGGGAACTGAGGACCACAATCAGAGTCATGATCGCAAGGAAACGGGGCTCATTGTGCAGCTGCCTTCTTTCATTACTTATTCACAGGACAGACAAATAACCTGCAACATGATCCTACATTTACTTTCACACAATGTTTCAAGCCTTATATGCTCACCACCAATTACAACCCCCATTTTGTTGCGGGGGCTGCAGAATGCATGACTTCAAGCTAAGCCCAGGGGCAGCCAGGAAGGCGCCTAAGCAAACAACTGCCACGACTGGTCTCCCAACAAGGGTTTTTGGGCTTCGCAATTAAAATTTGGAGCTTAGGATTTAGGGCTTCGTTCTGAAGGTCTGGAAATCAAAATTTAAGGATTGGGAAGTTAAGGGAGTCCCTTGCAGAAAGCGCCAGCGTCCCACTCTTCCCCTTAATCATATGACCGGGGTTTGGGTTTTGGGTTGTAGGATTAAGGCTGGGGCACTATTTGACGTGGACAGGCTCCACGGTCGTGGCACCTACCCGTACCTACCTTGACTTCAAGCTAACGCTTTTGCACACTTGGAGGAAACAGATTTCAGACTTCGGGTTTCAGGCGTTTGGGGTTCCAGGTTGACAGGTATAAGGGAAATACCCTCCTAGGCAGCAAACACCTCGCAAGAGACCTCACAGCGCCATTTGTACACAACTCTCCGAAACAGACATACATAAATGATCCGCGCAGCCTCCGTAAAGAATCCCTGCATCCAAACCTTTGGCTCAAGAACCCTGGATTCCAAACAAGTTGTTGCCGTATCTTGACACTGTAAGCCCTTGTTCTCCTCAGTACTTCATGATCCTCCCAAGCACGCTCCCAATCTCAAAGAAAACTTCAACAAACCCTTGTAAGATACCCGGGAAACAAAACTGGACCATGATAGACCCAGACGACAAAGTCGTTGCATTTTTTGCTTCCGTGTACAAAACATAAGGGCACAGAACTCAACGAGGGGGTCCCGGCAGGGTCCTTGCATCCAGCAGTTTCCGCAGGAGCACAGGGCACCGAGCAGTGGCTGCTAAAAAAACAGTTTAATCTATATTTCCAACCAAACCTTGCTCACACAGCTATGTACATCTACCCAAAGGACAGTAGCCAAACCTCAGTGGCACTCAGCGATACACAGCTACCCAAATGATCGCCTGACAATTCTCTTTCACTGGCTGGTTACAGGCAAATCCCAAGACAAATCCCAGTGTAGAAGGGTTGCATAGGTACTTAAGAATTTACAGGGGTCCCTGGGGGATCTTCTTTGGGGAGGGTGCTGAGACAGCTTAAAATCAGAAACTGCAAAACCCCAGGGACATACAACAACGCAACGGCCCTCAGTAGAGGCAACTCTCTCTACGCAAATATGACGCAACGACTTCTGCAGTTGGGAGTAGGTGCTGTTCACGACCCTGGGAAATCCCTCTAAGTATGTCCTGTGAAGGTACCGTGTAAACAACGTTGAAACGGACAACCGCCCTAGACGCCAAACCGCAGACGCTAAACCCCAAGCTCAACTTAAAACCCTCAACACTACATGGGCCCCTGACCCCAACTGCTAAGCTCTAAACCTTAACGAGCTCTCATGATGTGACTACACAATACGCTCTCAATCCTCAGGCCAATCTTCTAAACCTTGCCAACCGGGTCACTGAGCAGAGCCATCATTGCTGGGATGCGACTTGAGGAGCGCTGAAGGAGCACTCCTACCATAACCACCTTAGAGGGTTTCAGTGCCGACAAGGTTCAGGGTATGCGGCCTTGGGCTTTAGGATGAAGATGTTCGATGCATGTGCCTAGAATTCTGATGGTTTAGCTGCATCGATCACGCGCCTGCTCAAGTTTTTTCGGGTCGAGGTCTTGACTTTGGAGTGTACTTGTGTCGTGATTCGTGGAATTTTACGGGTGCTGGAAGGGCGTGAACCATGAGACGAGCCCCAGCCTTCCGTTCGAATCTGAAGGCCTTGGGTGTGTGTGAATCGCCCAGCATTAGCGCTAAGAATAAACGAACGAAAAGCCAGAGGCTGTAAAACTAACTCGTACTTATGCACATCCAGTTCAAGACTGGCTTGCATATCTATGGAGAGCCGTCAGGTTTTGTGCATGGGTTACATGAAATTTGCTGGTGTGATGGAAAATTAAAGCTGTGCCTCTGGGTGTGGGGGGATTCGGGAAATTAAGCTATCTTGTCAACCGTGACTATAAAGATCAGTGTATTTTGGAGTATTCGGTCGGGACACCTATCCGAGCACTATTTGGCGAGTGTCACATCAATGCTGGAGAGCTTTGGAAGCTAGGTCTGTGGGGTCTTAGGGTTTCACTGGCATGCAGAAACCCCGCACCATGCTCCAGGCTCTTCACAAACTGCCAGCCCTCAACCCAAGCTTCATATGTTCCAAAAAACAATGCTGTGGTTGATCTCTTTTTGTCCACAGCTTCTGACAGACCCTACTTTGCGTGGAGTGGACCATGAGCCCGAATTATGTTTACATCCCGTCAGACCTGCAAAGAACGTAAACTAAGGCCGGCACTGCATAGAAGACCTGGTTTACCCACACTCAATCCAGGCGACACGCTTTCCAGATGAAATAAAAAATGGTTCTGGAGCTTTCGAGGGAAGAAAGCATTCGCATGCTTGAGTCCCACCAAACTGCAGTTTCCAACAAAGGGATCACGAGCTTCTTGGGGTAAGTCAATCAGCGCAACATTCCGTGATGTGGGTGGGGGTCAGCACGCAGTCAAATGCCAAAGCCATGGATGAGGTTCTCAGCGCATACTCTTTTTCTGGATGCGCTGTTCATGCAGCCACACAAGACTTGTCTTCTTTCTGCGCCTGACTGTAGCATGTTTTTCTGCGTGCAGTGGTGCAGGGCGGCTCAACATCCAGGACCTTCTATGACGGTCGTGGGTTTGCACGAGGAGCCCTGGATGCAGACATAGATAAATTCGATCCGCTGGATATGAACTCGAATCCCAGGACAGACATGTCAGATCCTTTCCGCTGCAAAAGATGGACCAGAATTGCTACTCCATGAAATTACACTTGCAGGATCCTTACTGCAGGCCATGTTGGAACCTACAACAAATTTGAGAAGGCCCATCAATCTGCAGGCGGCAAATCTTTGACTTCTCTACCGTTTTGGACGCGTGGCCCAATCTTAGGTCACCTACTCAAACGCCTCAGGAACCCCAAGCGAGTAACCTTTTGGACATATGAAGACAACAAGAGGTGGGTCTAGAATAGGGAATGTGTAGGGGGACATTTTGAAACAGTGACGTTCGTCTTGGAGCCTCTTCACTACTGAGTATACCGACTCTTGGCTCGGCGGTTGGCATACCGGCCCACACCCAAGAATTCGAACGGGAGCAGGAAGAAAGATCCCAAGAATTGGCACGCCACTTTATTGCAAGTCTTTACCTCACCCTCCTCCGGGTTGAGATCTGTGGTTCATAGCTAGAAAGGCTCTGGAGCATATCCTGAAGTGTAACATCAACCACGCAACTCTACTGGACAGCTCAAAATCATTTGGGCGTTTCTCGAATCGATGAATACTTTCCTTTAGCATGCCTAAATTGAATATGATCACGAATTGACGAATACAAGGGAGATCCGGATTGTGAGAAACGCCCGTATCGCACCACACCGAGAAAACAGCAAATCCTTGATAGATCTGGAATGCGTAAAATTTCCTGGAATGCGTATGACTTCCACTGCAGCCAGGAAACCATGCAGTACCTGTCAGCAGGGCAAGCAGTTTTGGCCAGGGAAGGGAGCTTCTTCGATGGGCCTTGCGTGGCAATACGAATCAGTATTGGGATCAAGCTACGCAGACGCATGGTGCATGCTGGGGCCTGTGTCTGCCTTGGACAAGAACAAATGCAATACTTGGGATTGCATTGTTTGGAAATCTCATTTGGAACTCTCTGCAAATTGCTTGTAGTGGGGAGGTTGGTCGGTGTTGAAATTATCAAGTGCCCAGAACATCCTAAAAGTGACGTCAAACCCAACACGCATACAACTCAAAACCTTGGAAAGTCTCCCACCAAACGCTTGTGCAGCCATCTCAGACCCTGCCCAGCCGTCTGTGAGGACCCTGACATGATGTTCATTGCTTCGGCCTTGATCTAAGTGCCCTGGCCTTCATGGCAGAAAACGAATAAGCTTAGGAGTTGAAAAGATGATGCCATAGCCATCTAGAAGCACATCGTGCTCCTTGTAAACCTGCAACTTTGCGACTTAAGCACAACAAAGGCCTGAAGCAACATTGTTCTGTGCCCCCAAAGCACAAGATGGGAACCGTTAAAAACCTCCATGAATGTTTGCCGCATCAACCCAAGACTTCAGGCTAAACCTTGCTGGGTCCAATCTTGGGACCCCTTTTTGGGGTTCCACATTGGTTTGCCCCAGCCTTGGAGCTCCACAGCAACCCTATTGATGAAGGTCTTAATATAGGATGATCTTGATTCATGATCCCCAAAACACATAGCCCATGAGTACACTCAGAGATTGCCGTGAAGAATTCTCGCACAACCACCAAAGAAAAGAGTCGTGGATACCTCATTCCTAAATCCCAATCCTGAGCCTCCAGCACTATGCCCTAAAATGTACAAGAAGCCATGCTGCAGGAGCTGTGTCAAGGCTTCCACCCAAAAGACGCCACCCAAGTCCGGCTTCCGGGTTTCCGCAAAGATCTGATGGGTGCGCGTTAAAGGATCCGGGTCATTCTTTGGCCGTTTTGGTTCAAGGTTTCCGGGTCATTGTCGGGCTCGTTGTGAAAATTCATGGTCCTCTTCCAGAAGTCAAAAGTTTGAATATGTGGATATTTCATTGTTTCGAATTGAAATCTGGGCTTAGGGTTCAGGCAGAAAGACTAGCGGCTAGGGTAAGTTTCCAAAGTCTTGACCGATGACTCCAGTTGTGTCACAGTACAAGAACATCCCTCTAGTTTGTGTGGTTGAGATTTCGCGGGCACCAGGTTTCCTAATCAGTGATGGCATTAGTCTTGGAAGCTGCTTCAGTCTTGATGATGCAAGGCTTGTAGGGATAAATGCCAAACCATCTTAAGCCACGTGCTTGTGCTCTAGGGCCGGGCTCAAAGCTTCCTGAATTTTCCTGAAATGAAGGCTCGGGCCTTGAGATGTCACATGTCCGGGTAACTCTCAACACTGAAGCTCAAAGCCTAAGCCCAATATCTACACCCTTGTCTACACGTCCAACCCCAGATTTTGCAGTCCTACTGTACTCCATCTAAGCAGAAACGTTACACAACCCCTGACTAGCCATCAGGTTGCAACTGCTCCCTTAATCTCCGCAACAACCATGAGTGTTCACTGGGAGACCATGCGTTGAGTGTCAGGTTGTGTTCAGGTTTCCAGTTTAGAAATCTCTTGTTCTAAGGGAGCGGAGCCAGGCAAGCTAAACGTCCTTCAACAGAAGCCTAGCAAAATACTCGTTCTAGGTCTGAGACCCTGATGCCGCATCTTCGGTTCTGAATGTGAGTGAACAAGGGGCGAAGCTGAACTCAAATATATCACCTGAACACCTCTGCCACGTGTCACCATGAATCCTCCTATCCCTCATTACATCTTCCTCCTTGGATTTAGATAGCAGCCTGTCCTTTTTAGGACACGTCCCAGGTAGAACATCATCGAGAAGTTTTTTGAATAGAGTTGAAAGATGCTCAAACCGCAAGCTGGGATTCTGCCAGCACCTGAGGCCCCAACCAACAAGTAGCCATATGCAACCTGCTGCAGCAGGAACTTGATGAGAACCGCCACTGAGACCAACGGGAATACACCTGAGTGTAGATCCTGTACGCTAAGCACTCTCAAGTGGGTTATAGATCTATAGAAGCTGTCTGAGGATAATGTATAAATTCTTGTGTCAAGAATTCTGGAAGCACCTGAACGAAGTGGGGTTCAGAATGTGGGTTGTTTGCTTAAGAAGCACCACGTACTCTTCAAGCTGGACAGGCAAGAGCAAGCAGCTTAGATTCTGGAAGTGCTCACCTGGAGATCTGCATTTGGTTAGGTGCAGCTCTATGTTATGTGTGAACTGTACCGATGAAGAAGCAAGTTGCAAGAAACAGTATTTGGCATTCTGTCGTCCTGTCAAAGCCTGTGAAGCCGAGTGTGCTGGAAAGGTGGCAGCATGCACTCTAAGATGTGGCATCGGAATCACCGATGCCCATCATACCGTTTTGAGACTAGCTAGCCATCAAGCGAAAGGCCTCAAAACTACTCAACAACCCAAACCGAACCTAATCTTACCACGACTCGGATGTCTAAGCAATAAGTTGCGTGTGCCCCATATGTAGCTCAGCAACACCTTTGTCTTTGAAGGAATTCATCTGCAACCGTCGTCTCTGCATTCAGAGGTCTGGGTATTTCTCCAAAGTCCGCTCCCCCTACACACCCTGCAAAGAGCAGGCTCGTCTGAGGCGTGGTGGCAAGCTGACGGCAACATGTGCAAAATCCCTGCGTCGAGAAGCTACCATCCAGGTGCCGGAATGGTGACTTCGGGCTATATGGATGAATGCCAATGCTCTTGTTGACCCGCTTCCAATCATCAGATTCCCCAAGACACTGAGTAAGCCTGCCCCCCTTACAGGAAACCTCCAAGTGATCTCTTCATCTCAGACCCGGGCTGCAGAACACAAGGCCTGAGCTGAATGGGGCGCGGCCGTAGTGAGCTTTCTACGGGAATGCCCAGACAATTGCAACCCAAAGATTCTGAGTGGAACGGCATGATGTGCAGTGCAGGGTCAGAAAGGAAGGCACCACGCAAAAGTAACTTGGGAAGCTTCATCTCGGTTCCCGTTGAGGATTCTACCTTCCTAGTTTGATTTTCCCACAGCAAAGACCGCAAAAGGTACCTCTCACCATTGGGATGGTTCTGGATGAATGGCTTCAAAAATATCCCCTTGGTCGTCAAACCCACATTGAGTCTTTCAAGCTTCCAGGCTAACGCAGCCGTGCTTCCGATGCACAAGTTTAAATTCCATCTGGCCATCCTGCCGCCCATGCCATAGTAGTCCTGCACAGAAACGGAGAGAGTTTGGCAGATGACAAGTTTCCGGGAATTAGTCCAAAGGTTCTGGTGTAGGGGTTTATTGCTTCAGGATCTTTGGAAATTTATGGCTTCAGTGCAATCATAAACAAGAATGGAACGGGAGAACCAGCACACCTGCAGGCCTACATGCATCACGGTGTGATCCCTCAAGAGTTTTTTTGGGCATCACGGTGTGATCCCTTGCAAGTCTTGGGCGTTGCGGTATGATCCCTCAACAGTTTGAGGCGTCACAGTGTGATCCTGCAAAAGGTTTGGTGTCAGGATGCGATCCCTGAATAGCTAGGGGCGACACAATGTGATCCCTGAAGAGGCTTTGGCATCACGGTATTACTTCTCATCACAGTCTGATCCCTCGGAAGTTTTGGGCGTCACGGTATGATGCATCAAGAGTTTGGGGCGTCACAGTGCGATCCCTTGAGCGGTGTGGGCGTCCAGGTGTGAACCCTCCTCTCCGTCGAGAAAATGGCACATCTGTGTGTGCAAAAACTTGGAAACATATGGAAAACGCCAATGGCCAAAATGGGCGAATCCATGTGTACATCAATTCTTTCAGCTCCTCTGCCTAAGGGCCGGACCCCAAGTCTCTCCGCAAGGTTTACCGCCTGTTAAAGTGATTGGAATACGCGGTTTGGGTCCGTGGGCTTCAGCGCCCATGGAGCCTGGGTCTTGCAAGCTTTGGCGTTTGCCGTCGACAGTCACCTGCATTTTTGAGCAAAGGTCGTAGCCATCGAACAACATATGACGATTCCCAAAATGTGGGTACAATCGGGTTTATAGCAGGGCCCTCACTTGTAAGGGAGCTTCCATGCAGAAAACAAACCCCTCAAACTTTCCGACCTGCCTAGCATACCTTCAACCCGACAAGCTACTCCCAACTTGCAACCCACCCTCCCCCAAGCAAACATGGAAGCTGATTTGGTCCCTTGCTTCAAGAGCACTAGTCTTTGTAGGGTCCTTTTTCACCTTCTGTGTTAGTTGGGAGGAGTGGTTCATTCAAAAACAAAGGGCGGACCAACCAGGCTCCTGATCCTCTGGCTCGGCCATCTTGCGAGCTTCGGCTTCTGGATACAATGCCCTGAGGAGCTACGGCATAGAGGCTGACGCAGCTCAGGGTTTGGAGTTCTGGTCTGCTCTTACTTCAGGGCTTATGCGTTTAAAGTGTTGACTTAGTTTAGTTCGTTTTCCTGGATTCGCGCTTCCGCCCTACAACCCTACCTGCCCAAAGGCCAAACCTTACCTCAATCCTTGACGCTGGTGGCTGCTCTGTCGACAACCCTACAATGCTCTTTACTCTCTAGGCCCCTCAACCCTTGAAGCTCTAAACCCTCAAGCCTTGAAACCTAAAATCCCAAACCCTTACAACTCTAACCCCCCGAAACCTTAAGCTCGTGAAGCCCGAGAGACCATGCGACTGAGCTCTGGACCGAAAAAGGAGGAACTTGACGAGGATCACTGCCCTCAGGAGCTCCACACCTCAGTCTAAGGCTAAGCCTCTCTGGACTATTCGCCTCCCTCCAACCCCTGGAAGGGGAGGTACCAGAAACTACTACATTTTTCAGGGTTCATCAACAGCCACGGACTAGTGGAGAATCAGAAATATTAAGGGGTTTGTAGGGACTATCTTGAAAAAAGTAACACTTACTACTAGGGTGCTGAGAGGTTCATTATTAGTGGGAGGAGAGTATCCGCCTCCCCTTCATGTGAATTAGATATGTCGGAGGTCTGGAGTTCAATCGGGTTCTATGAGGGGGCTTATTGTGTACCGTTATATGGGGCTGAATCAACTGGGCAATCAAATGGACGATGACATGGCGCTTGGTCTTCAAGTGAACTTAAGACGATGAACTCAGGACCTTGGTTGTCACCTCTATCTGTGGTCGTCATTCTTGATGGTTCACACAACCGTAGATCCCACCGATCACCAGTTCGGAGCCCCAAAGAAGGCCTAACCGGAAACCGTAAGCCTCGAAGCTGAGGCTGACACATGCCACGGACCACATCAACACCACGTAGTCGAAGAAGAATTCCGCTGCTTCTGGGATCCTACTTTGACTTGATGTATGGCAGAGCGTCGTAGCTGCTGCTTGTGCCCTTAGGTGTGTTACAGGGCAATCTTTCCGGTCAGGCTTGAGTTGAAAATTGGTCTGAGATTTGGGGTTCGAAGTCAAGATTTGTTGGGAGCCTGAGGCTGTGGAGGACATGTGGCACTCCACACTTCCAGCCATCTAGGGTGCATGACCCCTGACTGTTCTTCCGCCGGCTCACTGACTTGCAGGACTCTGTAGTTTAAAGCCTAGATCAATGGAAAGTCGGGTGCTGGACTATGGACGGGTCTCACGCACAACCTTTAGCCCACGCGTCCTGGCTACCACAAGGTTAAACACCTCTGGAGGGCTCTTGTAGACCTCCTTCGCAAACTGCCGGAAATTGGTGCCTCGGTTGTTGCCGTGGTTGACCGCCAACAGAATGAAACTCAGCGAATGGGTTGCGAAATGGCTTGCGCTTGAAAAGGGCACCCTAATCATCGGCTTACAGCCGCACAGACGTGTGGTTCATAGTTTCTCGGGTGTAAGGCAGAATTATTTTGAAGATTGAAAAGGTGAACGCGTACCCCATCGGCAGCAAGGCGCCAACAATCGGAAGGAAGAGGACGAAGAAGAGCAGAAAAGTGAAGTACCTGTTGAGGCTTCATGAGGTCCATATAATTCTCTTTTACTTAATCTGATATTCAACCCGATAAGAACTTGATAGGTCTAAGAGGTGGTGTCCCCAATGACTGCGATCTTTGAGCTTCGTATTTCTGCAGCAGGCCGATCGGAACCGATCTTGGTAAACCAAACCGCTGATGGAGGAAGTCTTGCATCACCTGTAGCAGATTTGTTGTAAAAAACCACTGAAAGGATCCCAACCTGAAGCCATGCTCAGGCTGCCAGGCTTGGGGTGAAGGGATTCAGAGTCGGGTTTAGGTTGAGGCGGCTTTTTGACTTCAACTGCGCCCTGCTGCACGCAAAATGTGTGTGGAATTAGGTAGAGTAGATGAAGACAGGCATACCTACATGTATGATCCGTGCCAAAGGACACCCCATAGATGCACTCACTCAGGAACCATATATACACTCACCAAAACCACAACAAAGGGTACATCTGATGCAAGGCTGTTCCCCACTCCCCAGCAAATACTCGGCAAAGACACCACGAAACATGAAGCTGCCAGTTTGAGTCGGCTAATGTCCTGAATTGCGCAGCCGACGTCGCAAAAAGACTGAGCCTTGCATCTCAACGTACATAAAACCCTACAACAAAATCTTAAGTTAACATATCGGCAGAGCCCAGACCTGCAGCCCCAACAACATCTTTGGTAACTGAGGCGGCCTTAGTGTCTAGAGCCCTTACCGTGGGCAGTAGGAACTGCCACAAAGTCTCTGAATCCTCGTTTAACTGCAAATACTAGGCCTTCGATTCTGAGCCCAAGACTCCAGACCCTAAACCCTAAGCCCTACACCCACCACCGTAAACTTTAAATCAAAAGACTTGATTTCTAAGTTCTCAAACCTTCTTCCAGGCCAAGGGCCAGAACTGAAGGAGATGCTGGGCAGCTGTGTCTGAGCGCGGCAGAAAGCAGGCATCGAAGATCAAGAGAAGGACCTCGGTCAAATTTCCTATAGGTTGCGCTTGGGCTGGGGTTTTAAGTTTGGGGTTTGCAGCTCAGAAAGGCTGGGTTTCGGGTCAGGGGTTTTCGGCTTCAAAAACTTCCTACTGTACCAGGTTTGGACGCTTCACCTAGGTAGTGTGGGGTCGTACAGGGATTTCTCTAGAATCAAAGCACGTTCACTCCTGGATCGGCCCCGGTTTAGCGTGTGGGTTTAAGGCTCATGGCATAGTTTGTGGATTTGGGGCTTCATTCGCTTGAGGCCTTGGGTCTAAAATCGGATCTTAGTGCAGGATGCTGAATATTGGGTGAGGGATAAGGACCTTGATTCTCAGACTGCCAGTTCTTGTTTTGATAATTTTCACGCCTCCTGGGACTGCCTTCATTGCCAGTGTCATTGCAATCGCTGTGCTATGCTTGCTGTCATTGTTGTATATTCCTAATATTTTGGGGCCATTCTGAACATCTTGTTGGTACTAAGCACAAACTTTTTTAATGCGTCTTGGTTCCGACGAAGCTTGTCTTTGTTGATTTTTCTATGGTTGCAGCATTGCTGATCTTCAAGTGGGCTTCAGCAGCGATTTCTCCGAGCGACCAACAGCACACTTAGGCTCACACTGCTCGGAGAAGCCAGGGAAGTCAGGATCTTGTTCACAAGCAACACTTTGAGGGACAACTGTATGTTGCGGGGCCTTGCATTCAGGTTCAGTACCATAGCCTGAACGCTCAACCCTAAACACCAAAGTTAAACCGCAAAATCCCTGCCAACCCAACACTCCAAAGTGCGTGACAGTTTCGAGATTCAAAGCCCCTTCATTAATGCAAGCTTGGGTGCAGTTGGGAGCATGCACAGGAACACCTGGGTCGCTTTTCTTATCAGGGGTTCGGGGCTTAGGGGCTTCATAGTATGTAGGATTTAGGGAGCAGGGCTTACAGGATTTAAGGCGTTAGCCAGACAAAAGCCTGGTCAGGGTCGCGGGCTTCATTACCATCAACGCGTTTAGGTTTGTATGGGGATATGCAGAGGCAAAACACCAAGCATGGGGTTAAAGGCCGGCACAGAAAGAGTGGTAGCCAGTGCAGAAGAGAAATAACAATCACGATCTTTGGCTTTGGAAGGTAATGTAGGAAGCTTGCCTGACGAGGCCAATTTCCTTTCAAGTCTTCCGTTGGGAAGGGGGCCATCAGGACAGTGTAGGTGCCCAAAGAAACAGGCATCGCACATCTGAATTTTAACGTCCGAAGACCCACAACCCCCCAAGGCTTCCAAGTCCTTTCATGTCGCAAACACATTGCTAGCCCAGATCCATGCAATGTCAGACACACATTTCATATGCAGACTCCCAACATAAGATCCATCATTTTGAGAAACCCATGATTTGCTGCGTGAGGTGCCGTGAGACCCAGAGTAGGCGCTAAAGCCGTCCACATTGGCTGCGCGGGCCCCAGATCTACGCCTAAAATTGCGCTGCAGGGCTTTTGGGTTAGGGGTTTGGGGTTCAGAGTCCGGGGTTCGAGGGCCTGGTATTCTGTTTGCGGGGCGAATGGTTACGCGTCCTGGTTGAGAGTTAAGGATTACACGGTTTGCCAGTTCTGGCATTGCAATCGTTGCAACTGATCTTTACTATGACTTTGTTACTTCGCACAAGGACCACCGCCCAATAACTGTTGCTGTAAATCTTCTGATCTTCAGCGTCTATCAAAGGATCTGGATGCTCTGGCCTTAAGGGTCTGTTTCTAAAACAGGGTGTTGCCATGAGAGTCCAAGCACGAACTGGTACAATGAGGCTCCAAACTATCCAGAGAGGAAGATCTTGTGAACCCAAAGAATATACCATACAGGTAAGTGGACGCTTTGAGATAATTTTTACAAGAGTTTGAGAGGTTCATTCGAGTCTTAAGATGCGCGTTGATCTGCCTTAGGATCAAGGCAGGGTCCGATGGTTTGGAACCCCGGATTTCCAAGCTGTCGGCGAGCTAGGGGGACTGAAAGGTATAGGGCCGAGGTCTCAAGTTTCTGGCGCTAAACAGGGCATCGCACCTTTTGGGAGGTACGAAGCGCTTTTCTTTTCTGCTTTCTTCATGTGATACCTTGTATGACCACACATGGCTGAATCCAAAACCACGGCAGAAGAACAGGTGCTATGCGATGTGTGGAAACAACCAAAATCAAGAAAATCCTCTTGCGGACACGCGTGCAAGCTCCCCTGCAAAGGCACAAACGTACCTGCGCACCTCGACCCCAAAATCCCTAGACTCTAAAGCATCTCCGAATCTTTTTCTGCTAAAGAGCCCTATTGAATCTTCTCCCTGAGGGGCTGTAGCGCCACTTTGCAAGGGGCCAGAATCCCTGAAACCCGTCGTTAAGCAATTTACCTTGTACATACACTTCACATCATTCTTTAACGTGTGAAGCCCATCACGACACAAAGTGTAATAGCACAGCGACGGCCAAAACCCCACAACGCAAATATGAAATTCCAGACGATTAATCCTTAACCCCTCAAGCCTGAACCTCAAAGCCGCAAGCACATAGCCCTGAATCCCAAGCCCTCACCCCAGCTCTACTACCAAAGCAGCGCAGACACTCTCGGCCAGATTGGAGATGGCAACGCAGATCGGCGAGAAGCCCGCGTAGAGCAAAGCGATGAGTATAATGCCTTATCTCATGATTCGGAAGAGAGTTGATTTGAAGAGGGTTTAGGTTTCAGGGTTTCGCATTTCAATGGCAGTTTGCCAGCAGTTCGCCAATTTTATCGCACCATTTGTGGGGTAGAACTCCAGAAAACTGTAGGGATTTTGGGTTTTAAGCTCCCGGTTTCCTGCGTGGAGTGTGAGGAGTGTACTCTGTACTGCCTCTGGCTCTAGATGGTTCCAAGCTCAGGAAATGTGCCAAAGCCAAACGCACTTGAAGCTAGAATCAACTTGGCTGTATGACATCCCGTCCTGTTCATACTGCCGCAAATCAATTGCACCTGGGAAGGGCAACATGCCAGTACAGTAGCATCCACTTCTGACCCCGGCAATGTCCATGTCCTTTCCTGTTCTATCTGAGTTTGGGAGCCCTACATCTCACACTGCAATCTATCCCTACAAGCTCCTCGTGTCTAAACAGAATCTATCACTTGAATCCTTCAGCCGTTAATGTTTTTTTGCCCAGAGGCCGGTCACAAAGCGCAGAGTGGAAGGCTCAGTTGCCAAAGCCTTTTGAGTTCTTGGGTCTAAGATTTAGGGCCTGGGTTCTTGAGATGGCTGGGGTGCCAAAGCTAAGGAAGACTTATTCATGAGGATCTGGGGTGGGTATTTGGAAGGTTAAGACTTCAGAAACTCCCGGAAGTAGGTCACACCATCACACCATCTCAGGATTAATGGGTCCATGGGGAATGCTTGGGGTCAAAGGCTGAATGACACCCTTAGGTGGGTAGTTAACGTAAGGCTCACATAAAAGTAATGGGGATATACGAGGTCTATACAGGCCTCCTTTAAGGGTACCAGCATGGTAGCTACCCACCTGGAGGTTGCCTTGACCCACATTCCCAATTAAAAGCATTCCCTATATATTAGTACTTCACACAAGTGGACAATCTCTGATTAGGGGGTGAGGACGGGGCTTGCAGTAAAGAGAAGGGGTCAGTGGGGCTTTGCACTGCCAGTCGCCAGTTCTGCCCCTGAGTACTAACGTCAAGCTCAAACCTTTGATCCCAAATCCTTAGCCCTTTGCGCCTTCCAGTGAATTGTAGAGGCTTCTGGTGCATCGCTGATTGCCCAATGCGCGCTATCCTCACTGAAGTCCAGGGTTTTGGCCTGACGGGTAGGTTCACATAAAGGATGTATGGGAATATGTGGTCATGACCTATGGAGTGCGAATATATTGGATTTCAGGATTCCTTAGGATCTTGGAAGTTAGGATTGCAGAATTTGAGGTGTGGAGTTCAGGGATCAGGGAATTTCAAGGCCTGGGATTCGTCAGAGGAGTGGGAGGGATCTACTGTGGGCACAATCGTTCCTAACAAGAAACTGGTCGCCGATAGTCCGCCTTTCAGATTACAAGTTGTAGATCACACTATTGCGTTGCAGCGTACCCACCCGTCAGAAACGGGGCCCAAGGTTGGGAGAGACTGCTGCGGTTCATGCTGTGCGCAGCCATGAGCCAGAAGATCGCGACAAACCATATGTGGTACTGGCCCCTTAACTGCCGTAAATCTTGGAAACAACTCCTGTAACAGTCCTCAAGAATACTTCCAAAATAGCATCTATCATCATGTCCTCCACCAGAAAATGAGCCTGGACATGAAACCACAAAACCCATTCTAAACACAAGCCGGTGTGTTTTGAGCCCACAAGGGGACATGGATAGAGCGACCTGTTATGTGAGGCAAACCCAGCTACGGAGACCTGTAAAGCTTGGGGGAAGAGAAAGCCCACTTTTTCAAACAGCTAAAATTCATTGGATCTTGAGGAGCGAAGCACACTTGACTACACAAGATAATCAGGTGTCCGCAGGAATCTGAATGTCGAATTCGCAAGGGGCAGATGCGGCTCTGAGTCCGCAGTGCTCTGAAGAACGTTAGCTGAGGAAAGTTTCCCAGTAATGCAAGCAGAGCCCCCACATCCATCTTTGTCGGGGGAATGTTAAACACCAACAGTCATAAGACTTCGATGTAACCCCTAACTGACCCGCCGCGAGTTGAACGCACAATGTCAACTGACCTCAAACCCTTCTCTTGCTCAAGCAACCAAGGCCCAGTTTTTCATTCCGTTGTCCGACTGCACGGGGCTTAGGCTTCGGATACTGGTTTCAGTTTAGGGTCTCTGCTTCTTGGTTTTTTGTACGTAGCTTCATCCTGACGTACTATGATACTACCTGGGCATTTGTGAAATTCAGGGTCCTCTATGTGATCCCGAACATGATTCCCACCACGAGGATCCGCAAAATGATCCAAAATCTTGAGACATGAGCACTTCATCGCAATTTTCATTCCTGTCTTGTTATCCCCAGAAACTCTAACATGTCAGCTCTGGATCCAAGCCGCCGCGGCCCTGATCCTAAAATTGCCAGGTGGCAATTGCAGCGTCTCGACGAGTACCGAAGGTGACGAAGGCGCAGTGAGAATTCACCCCTCCCGTCGCAGTAGATGCCTGCCTAAGCAATGTGAAACTTGGGGCCGAAGCTTTGTGTCTTCGGGCTTCGGGTTCCGGATAACTAATGCGCCTCTGTGTGTGCTCGCGTGAAAGACTGTTCCCTTCCTGTACAACTAGAAAGTATGAAACCTGAACACCACTAAATTGAATTACCCGTGTCTTCTTTGGGGGTGGGGGGTGTGCGAGGGGGTTATGTCACAGACTCCAAGCACCAAACCCTGAACCTTCCTTCTAAAGACCGCCGCAGCAGGCCTTATCTTGTCTTGCTCCTCTTTGATGCGTTGGTCTTTCTCCTTCCCACAGGGCTTTCTGGAACCGGTTCAGGGCTTCAACTCTCTCGCACGGCGGAGCAGAATGCGAGGATGTCTGAGGTTTAGCATATTCATGGCTTGGTGAAATGTTGGATCTGGCGGCGGACCATCAAGCTGTAAACAGATCCTCCAAAACCTCAAGGTCCCAAAGTTCCTGCAATCCCCAGCCTTGGACTACAACTACTTGAAGGGCCATGGGACTCAGCAACCACTTAAAACTGGCCTCATTACCCAACTGAACATTCAGGTAACCCCTATAAGGCCAGTTAGGGTACCTGAAATAGGTTTTCAAACCTAGTTTTAAGTAGTTACTGAAACCTATGAACCTCCAAGTACCGGCCCTTGCTGGTTGTGAGTATGGGTCTACTAGGGGGCAGGTACACCTAGCATGCAATGAATACTTGGCGGCTACCTCCGCTGGCCCAAAACATTATACTCTTTCAGGTCCGTGGGGATCATGTTGAGCTCAACGGTTGACAGGTCACTTGCCCAATTACTACGACGATCGAATGCCCCTAAACTTGCAGAGTGCTCAGAATGATGCCTCAATGCGCTAAATCCGATCACCGCAGCCACTGATTCTGCTTTTGGGTATGGACACGGCATGAGGTGTATGGCCCCTGCATGCATGAGTTTGCCTAATGGAGGCGCGCGAAATCGCATGGCGGAAGCATGTAGGGTTTTCAGTTTTCAACTCTAACAGGGACAAGTGAAACAGAAGGACTTTGATTGCCGCAGAGGTCTCCAAGATCTCTCTCTAATCCAGCCACGCTGAACTCTAAGCGCCAAAATCTCGAAGCTTGAGTGCCCCAACCTGAAACCTTTCTTGATGGCGAGACCCCTGAAGCCCTCAATCCACCAACGGAGCGAAATCCCTTGACCAGAGGCAAGCCGTTGAGCACCCAAGAAAAGGCGTCCTGCACTTCGTTCAGGAAGGTGCTGATAGCATCTACAGGCGCGCCGCCATAGTGCACGCGCGCAATTGGGCGCTGCCCGTCCCTCTCCTGGGATTTCCGTTTATTGAAGTCAGGGACTTCGTGGGTGTATGGATTCCAAGCATTTTGCAGCATTGCTGGTCCGGCCTCTTCGGGCCATGAAGGACTGAAGGGACGCACTGATGCTCACAGTACTTTGGATGTTGGCCTTGATGAGCCCCGCATGGCAACAAAAGAGATGCCGAACTCTCCCCGCAACATAACCTAGTCTTCTAGTAACTTAGTACAGCCCGGCGTAGCTTCCCGTGGGGCATGGTGGGAACCCACCTAGAGCCTTAGCTTGAAGTTGTCAGAAAGTTCAGATTCTTTCGTGAGTTGTAGGGGTTTGTAGAAGAGACTGAGTGTGGAAGGTCTGGGCTTCTCAAGACACTAGGGACTATAACAGGGTCGGTGTATACAGGGTTTCACTAACGGCGCACCTCATACATCCTCTTACAGCTATCTATATCCACAATAAATACCTATACACATGTTTATTTGTTTAGATGGCTATATGTATGTGCGCCCCCAAGCTTGCAAGAAATCTTACTGCATATCAGTACTCCCAAAAGTCAGGGGCCCCTCATATTCCGCAACATGTTGAAATCTTGTTAGGAAAGCTCAAACAAAGAATCTCTGACATTTAAAAACGCCCGTATCAGGGGAACCTGAATTCTGAGGAAGTTTCAAGAAGCATCTCGGCTTCTCGCAGTCGAGCTTTTGCTTTGTTCCGATCAGCCACGAGGCTGTCCAGCAGGTAAGTGTCTCTTACCTGACACCCCAGCGTCTGTCTAGGGCTTGGAGTTTGGGTGAGGGCTCAGGGGCAGGAGCATGATTTGGAGCTAAATCGCGAGGAAGGACAGGAGTGGAATGAGAAAGGGCCGCAAACCTTGACATGTGTGAAAGAAGTCGGAGGCGGTGCAGAATTGTGTGGCGGAACGAAAGCCAGGATGATGGCGCTCGCCATTTGTCAAGACCTCGTCTTTGGGATCCTTTTACGTGCGGCGGGGTTTGTGATTGCGTAGGTTCGCCCTGGAAACCTGAAATCTGTAGAAGCTCTGGAGCCCAGGTGTTCCAGCTTCCTGATTCTATCCGAACTCAAGCAGTTGCACATAAACATTTCCATGCCAGGTGACCATATTCACCTGAGAAACCTCCGCATCGAACGCAGCGTTGAAGAACTGTCGCACCTGATCCTTCTGTTGGGCGGGTTTAGGGCTACCTGCTTGTTGGCAACAGCGATGTGCCCTACTGGGAAGTTTTACATGGCAGTACACTGCTCGTACTGTCTCCAGCAGTGGAAGATGTCTCTTCGTCATCCCAACACCAAATTGGACATTAAAAGATGCCCAACTCAAACCAGAAGAACGACTCCGTGCAACGACTCCGCTGGCCCCCCAGGTAGAAGCATTCCATCGGAAAATGCAAGCTGCGCGCGCGGAATAAGAAAACCACTTGCATTTGCTGTTGAGAGCCTTTCTCTGAAGCGCTGGCACGGGGTCGGTCCCAGACACAGGGAACAAAGCAATCAAAGTAAAAGGAAAGAAGGGGCATGCAACTCAGAAGACCAATGCAACATGCTAGACAGGCTTAGACAAACCATTAACCACCTAGTCCTCACCACCACACTCCAAACCGTGCTTCCGACACCAACGGGTCTGGAACTTATCGCTAACAAGCTCTGCCACCCCCTAATAAATACCCCAGTAGAATGCCGTAATTGTATAATAGGAGCAAGATGCATTGTTAGGGTGTGGGGTGGGGATTTATCCCTAGCTCTAAATACTATTGTAGCTTTCATTTTTTGTTCCGTTCCTTTAGATTCCATGCACATGATGTATACCTCTCCATATACCCTAATCCCCCTACATGGCAACCACATTTGGAAGTGGAGAAGCAAATTTCAAAGAACATGGGCGCTAATGCAGTACAGAAGTTTGTATATGAAATATATAGGGATATATCTATTTATAAATGTCTAGGGATATTACTCCACATGGTGCAGAACGAAATGGAAATGACCATGGAAAGTCAAATGGACATTGGGTGTATACAGGGATATTTTGGGATTGTATTCGTGGATAGAACTCGGATGTTAAGAACATCTTGGAAAGGCCTCAATTTGAAAGCAATCTAAAACATGTCTCACTCAATACATGCCAAGACAAGCGTCAAACAATCCATGGTATGAGCCCTTCAGATGTTGCTGATACCCTTCTTCGAGACTTTGTATAGGTTTGTTCTAAAGACGCTGCTTTTCAGTCTCAATGTTAGTTTTGGAGGCGGTGCATGCCCAGGCCTGTTGAACTCAGACCTGCATGAGCTTTTCGTCTCATGAAGACCCTAACCAACCAGCACAATTCTGTATGGTCCAAAATCCTTTGATAGAGTCTCTAGTAGCTATGGCTCAAAATTAGCCTTCAAACTGAATGACACGTTCAGCTCCTGGTCTCCTGGTCTCCAAACCTTTGCTCTGCCTACTGCCTCGTTGCCATTCTAAATTCTTAACACTGTATATCTTGTACATCACAGCTCTACACCCCCAACCGCATGTGATCATATCGGCCAGTACAGTAGGGGTTAAGGTCCTCGGAGCGGAACTCCTCGGGAATGCCCTCCACTAGAATGGTATTTGACCTGCACACGCCCAAGGGGTCAATAGAATATGGGCAATTTAGGGATTGAAGGAGTTGGGGGTAATTAAGCTCCCTGAAGGTTTGCGCTTAGGTCAGTGCGCCACAAAAGACCTTTTCAATCACATTCACACGTGGGTATCTCAAGGTGAGGCGCGAGCTCCCTTGTTCCCAAGAAGTTGTCCCCATGTACATGCAGAACTTAGCTCCAAAGAGAATGCATGGTATTCATCAAGAAATGGTACCCGCACTTCACAAGGACATGGACACGCAAGGATGCATAGAATGTGGGGACAGGAAAAACGAGATTAGGCTACAAGTTGAACAGGTCCTGGATTTTGACTTGGTACACCTGAGGTGATGATTCATGTGCAACTCTTAGCTCTAGGTGGTAATGCGTAGGGGGATGCCATGGGGCTTACAGCGGTTTAGCGCTCGGGCAAACTTAAATGGCACAGTTGCAGGACATAGAATGGTGAGCCGGTTTTTACGTTGGGCCTACGCACCCTTTCCCTGCTGTAATGAAGGGTCCTTATAAGCACCACGGTACGAATTGAAACTTTCAGGATCATGTCTGTCCGCGCCGGCTGTTCATGTGGGCATTGCATTGTCTTATTCCGCCTAGTTGATGAAAAAAGCCGTATGAGCCAATCTCCAAATTCACCAGCTGGTCGTCTGCATTTGGATCCTTCGAAATTGGCGGGCCCACACAAAAGACCCCTAGGAGCATGGAGATACGCACATAATCTGAAAAGAAACATGATCCTCACAGGTTTGTATTTGGGTATGGCCAAATGAGAACAAACCGATATTGGGCTTCACCTACACCTGTTTGACCAAGATTTGGGGGTGATAATAACAGCAATAGCAATAATAGCAATAAGTACAATAATAATGAGGCATACAGAACATGTGGGAACAACCTCAGAATATAGTACACCCACGCTCTAAACGCTAAACCTCAAACCCGAACGATCCCAAACCCAAAACTGCAGCCTCTTGCTTCAGGTTAGCAAAGAAGGAAGGAATGGATCCCTAAAGTAGCCCCTACACAACCCTGCATAAGATCGTAGTTTCATTTTCATTTCCACTCCCTCATTCCCTGCTAGGCCGAGGTCAAGCCTAGGGCTTGGCAAGTTCTTGAGCCAGTCGAAACGCTTCTCAAGATATCTCTCCTGCCCCCAGAATGGAATGAATTCAAACCATATGATGCTAGGGTTTCGGGGTAGGGCTCAGGTGGTTTGGGAAATGGTTCAGAAGTGCCTAGATTTTCGAGACAGCCTTGGAGTCGGGACGTCAGGCTTTAAGGTCTAAGATCTCGCATTTGACAGGATTTGATAACGTGAGGTTCCAACATGTACCCAGGGATTCATGTGCTCAGAGATCTTTAGCAGCCTGGTCACTGCTCAATGGTTTCGAGCCTAGCGCAACCTGCTACAGTGTCAGAGGCACCACCTCGCTCTGGCTCTCGCCAAACTCCAATAATCTTCCAAACCGTCGCCAAATGCCGCAAAGCCCTTGATCCGCAAACCCCAAAACTCTGGACTCCAAACCCGAGACTTCATCAGTTCTCCATCTGAAATCCTTAAACTAGTCCCCTGCGCCCTGCAGTCCTGAGCTTTGAACACTGCGGCTCGGACCAGAAGCACAGCAAGTAGCGCTCCGATTCCATGGAGGAAGTAGATCCAGCCTGCTTCTTGTGTGTGCTTAGTTGGAAGTGGAGGAATGGGTGAAGAGGATAGAGACTAGGGAGGCATGCAAAATAAAAAAAGAGGGTTTGCTTTGAGCAGGAACCAGAGGTAACTTGTCATGAAAGGAATATGCGCCAATGTAGCCTGACTAAAAAATTGATCAGGCAAAACCCTCTTGAGTATTTCGAGTAGAACTAGGAGGTGCTACTTAGGCCCTCTCCCAGGCTCCAATGGGTTTTGTTTGTGCATCCTCTATGGACAAATCCTTGAAGCCGCGAATCCAAACGAATTAAGTAAAAAAAAGGCTGGGGAGTCAGCATGAGGATGTGAAGGTGTTGCAGGTAGGTTCTTCACACGCACCTGAGGCCTGCAACGCGTTTGGAGTTCCCCAGCTTAAGAGTCCAGTTTTTTCGAGTTTTCCGAACTAATGCTTTGGTCTACATTGGGCTTCATTCATACTTTGCAACAAAGAACGAAGCCAACCAACAATCCTGAAACAGGCCATGCAGCAAAGGAGCAAAAACTGAATGTACAACAGCGTGGGTTTAGTCTGAAACCGCGCGCGCGGGGGCGTAATTACTAGCTGGCTGCGCTGAATCTTACCTCAACAACTGCGAGGATCCAGCTACCCATTAGCACATGGCAAGCTGCAATTAGAGCTGGCTGTAAAGATCTACCCTGCTGGTAGTTCTTAGGTCAAATGCAGGCCCTTTCGAATCAGCACTCTAGACCTCCAAGCACGCAGCCCTGGCCCCCAAACCATGTCAAGGAGCTCCCGGACGTCAAGTTGCGGATAGAGAGGCTAGCCTGGGTCTCGCAAGGTTCTTGGTGAGAGTAGCAGCCCTCCGGGTGCGTTGAGGGAATGGATCTGGGGCTTGAGGCGGCGCGCTTCGGTTCAAGGTTCCATATTTTTTGGTTTCGGGGTAGCGTGCCTTGTTTTGGACATAGGCCTCAGGGTTTGGATGCCAAAGCCGCCGTGCAGAAGATTGAGTCAACTCTCAGACGTCTTGAATAGGGCATTTTTCAAGAATGAGGTTCCGCTATACATGATCTTGATAAACGCCATTTGAGGTTGGATGAATAAGTACGAAGTTTAGGCTGAAATCTTCAGGTGAGTGACTGAAAGATGGGTAATCTCCCAAGGTGCTCCTGTACTACTCCAATATGGTAGGGATCTTCTTAACATCCTTTTGGGACTATTTCAAATTACCCAACTTATAGCTGCCCTTGATCGACAAAAACCGTAAACCTGGCCGGAAGGAGTAAAGGAGCGTCTATTGGGCCAGGGATATATCCATCCTTTATCTAGCTGTGCGGAGGGTGCCTGTCTTGAGAAACTTTGGATGCAGGAGTTGTACGCCCAATTATGGAGTCCTGACGGTCAGGACCATTCAATTCTCCAAGCCCGAAATTCTGGGATCCTCCTCATATCCAGCTGCAAGAGCAGCTGAGGCGGCAAGGCTACAACCCCAGCCCAAATCCTTTCGCCCGAGACCTTCACCCTCAGCATTCAGCACCTTTTCATGACTGCAGCCAGGTAACGAGGAAGTCCGTCGACTCCAGCCCTCCGCCGCCAAAGTGGCGATGCAAGAAGCCGAAGATGCAAAGTGATGGCAGCCTTCACAATGGTTTATGTGGGGGTTTATCTAGACAGGAGCACCGCCAGGTATCGGGCTGAACGTCTAAAGAATGCAGCCCAGGGTTGAGTTTTGCAGTCTATAAGCGGCAGGCATGCTAATCCGAAGTTTGACATTGGCATCATGTGGGGATTCGCCATGCGCGTGGGATTTCAAAGGAATGTTTGTGTAGAGCCTGGAGAAATGGCCCGTATGAACCTAGGCCTAGGCCACCCCTGCTTTGAGAAACCCCAACATACTTCGAAAGGTAGCCCGCCTCAGGAATAAGCTCTGCTTGGCTAGCTACTCTCCCGCAGCAGAAGCATGAAATCCCAGACCGGGCCCCAGACAGACTGTCCTTTGAAAGGTGTGGTCTACATGGGCTTGCATTTCTGTTGGGGAAGGGTGGGGTTTGAGTTATAGATCTGACGGCTCCAATTATTGAGCTAAGGAAGAGTGGCAGAGAGTAGAATTCCAAGAGCCCTGCTTTCTTTGGTCTCTAAAGAAAGTAGACAGATGCTTCCGATGGTAGCTGAAACCCCGAACTATGAAGAAGGACCCTGACTCGAACCTCCGCTAGGAAACCTTCAAACCTCTGTGCTACAAAGTGCTACAAATCGTGAATGCGAAATCTCCATTCCACCCTCCTGCTGGTCTCTTTTCCTGACAGCTCCCAGGACCTGAAATAAGGACAAAAGGAATGCTGCTTCAGTATGCACACAGTGGCTACTAGCCGCGAATCCAAACTTCGAATTACATCCCTTTAGCCTTTTTTTGCAAATTGAGAGAGAAGGTTATCCGAGAAAAAAGGCGGGTATGGGACCATATAAAGACTTCACCCCTTTATTCCTTAACTTACTACCTGCAAGTGACAAATTCAAGCCGGGATGCCCCATGCATGCCATAAGCTTCGTTCCAAGATTGCTATACCTATCGCAGCGGGGGATCTCAAAACTGTGATCCCTGAGGGTTTTGCTTGTGGATGCTTTTCTCGGTTTCTGTGGCGGTGTTCGCTGTGGGGAGAACATGGCTGGACGGTCTAGACTGAAAAGGTTTAGTGCTGAGGTGGCCAAGTTTCGTTGACGTGCTCGTGGAATTGTGCAGGGCATCCGAGCCACAGATGCACGAGTTAGCCTTGCATTTACAAAACAGCTTTAGATTAGGATCAATCCGCGCGTCGCATCGTCCCCGTGCAATGGGCCCCGCGCAAAAAGGTGCCCGGCTCCCGGAAAGATTCAAACTTGAGGTTTGTATGAGTATTATGCCCCGGCGTACCACCTAATGCCAGCCCCGACAAGACACAAACTGAAGACACAAAGGCACAAATCAGTTTAGGATCTTATAGTGGATGTACACACTCCTGCACCACCGGCTAACAGGACTGAGACTGGGAACTATATCAAGTTTCTCAGGAGAATCAGGTATGTGCACAACTGCAGAATCGACGGAAGAGATTGCCATGGCCAAATTCGGAAGGTATCGTTGGTTTGAGGCCTTTTTTGCTTTCCATGTTTGAGGGTCAGGAATCAATGGTGCTGAGGAGCTTTTTTTTACAAGGCTCCCTAGGACCCCAACATTTGCTCTTTGGGCTTAGGATTCCCCCCGTCTCCAGGGCTGTCTAATTTCCTGAAGATACATCTCTCGTCAACGCCCCTACGCCCTTGAACCCTGACCATAAGCGAGCTGCCAAGTCACTCTACTGCAAGCCATGCGTCAAGGCTCAAGGAAGCCGCTTCGCGGCTGGCCTGCTTCTGGGAGGCAGGGATTCGAGATTGAAGTAACTCCCAGCATATGTTCAGTATGTGCAGAATACACCTATACAGGCTGGCTATCATGCTTGTACACTGCGGCTTTGGAGCAGCAATTGAAAGGGTGTATCTATGGTTCCTCGCAGGTTCTTTAGGGATTGCATAAATTAGGACAATGGAAGGGTTGATGTGTTGCGTTGGGGTCGTGTGAGACAGTGCGTTAAGAGGGGACTACATTCACACCAAGCCGGGAATTCTTGAAATAAGTTAGACTATCAGACTTGCAGTGGTGCTGGCGACAACAAGGTTGTTAGGTATTGCTATCCAAAATCCCACCCCTCAGTTTTACCAGCCTATCTAACAATGCCAAAGCTGATAAACATGGCTGTTGTCAAAAGCCTCGTCGTGCTGAGATTCTCCCTAAGAATCGATGTGCCTCAAACCTCCTTCACTCTCTGAATCCTAGCCCGCAACCCTGAAGCAAGATCCTGCCTGAAAGGCGGCCAGCATCCAGTCCAATAGCCCCGTGCCGGGATCTGCCACAACGCCATCTACCGCATTGCCGGAGTAGACCTTCTTGCCCAAGGTCTATACAGCCAATTCTGGGCTCCCAAAAAGATTCTATGGAGTGTTTGTAGGTTTCTATGCGGGTGTGAAGGGCTTAAATTGCAGAGTCTTGATTAGCGGTTGAAGTCCAGCTTGAGGTTTGGGTTTCCTAGTACAGCTGCAACCTACAGCACTTAAGGATGCCCTTTTTTTTCTTCTAGAGGCCTTGGCCGATGCATCCAAATTTTGGACACCCCGAGAGCAGAAAAAGGTACAGATTACCATCTGGAGCTGGTCAAACGTGTGGGCTCAGTAGGGTCCGCGAACAACATCTCAAATATACAAAAATAAGCTACAATTCACATGCGGTGAGGAGCAAGTGGGAATCGCCGCCGGAGGATGCTGAAAATGACGAGGCAGGTAAGGCAGACCTGGATTGGTTGATGGTTTATGCCGTGGCGCGTCTTCAGGCATAGTATGTCCCGTGGGCGGAGATGGGGCCAGGGCTTGGGGTTTAGGCCTGGCATAAGGGTCTACTTTTTGTGTGGGGCTTACGCTGCAAGGTTTTTGCTGCAGGACAATCCACCAGTTGGAAGAAGCGGAGTAATATTTCATCTTTGTCTTCTGCATTCGCAACCTTCACAACACCAAAAAGAAAAGGGATCCGGCAGTATCCCTGGCAACGTAAGGAGGCACTCAGCCGAGACACTACTGCATTGGTAAGGAGGCCCACAAGTGCAGCGGCTGTCATGGAAATATCATCCTGGGCTGGAAAGGGAAACGCACTTTGTTTCGATTCCCAAAGCTGAGGAATTTTGGGTTTATGATGCAACCTGTCCAATTTTGGCTGCGTCGTTCTGTGGTGGGTGAACACATGAGCCTTTTTCAGCTTGAAGAAGCTGAGGGTACCCACAAGGACCCTGCAAATGCTCGGATTTCTGAAGCGGTGCTGATAAGGTGAACTCATAGCGGCCTGGGTTGAGGGAAGGCTGGGGACGGTCAGAATTCTGTTTTGTTCAGGGCAGACATACGTCGGTTCGTCGACCTGCTGCTGTCCAAAAAACATGCCACAGAAACAAAGCTTTTCGAGGAAACCTAGGAAAACTTTTGAATTCTGGTGACCTTGTCCTATGCTGTGGAAGCCCTGAGATGCTGAAGACCTCTGACTTTGGCATGGAGCTGGACCTGCACTTGAAATCATGCTCTTCTTGTACCATATACCTTGGATGTAGCCATCGCAGCATCTCATTAGAGGGACAGTGTCAATCTCAATCCAAGCTCCAATGCGGAAGAACCCCTAGAGCCAGATCGAATCAGGCAACCTGCTGTATGGTAGGGGCAGGAGGTGTTTAGTATTGGGAAAAGAAAAGCAGCTTGTCAACATGCAGCGAGCTCCCCAAACCTGCTGGGAACTTGCTGTTGATAACCACAGAAGTAAATCAAGTAAGCACAAGCTGACAGCCTAGAATCTAGAACGCGAACAACCCAAAGTAAGTGCTCCGCAGTATGTAGCTTATCTAGAGCAGCCCTGGCCCCCCAAGTTTGAATCTTTACCTTTGAAGCCTGGGTATGGGTGCTTCTGAAGAATTGGGGTTCACTTGTCTCGTACGAACAAGTAGAAACCATCACAACAAAGACTGCCCAAAACAATGTATAGTTCGGGACAACTCTTACCTTCCTTAATCAGCAAACACAAGTCCTCGACTGCTGTCTTCCCCTTGTCGCTGTTCTGAAGCCGCGCAAACTTCTTCTTCCACTCAAACGCCTTCGCAAGTTAGAGCAACATGCTACTTCCGCAGACTTGTTTTCCAGATCCTGGGGCCAGGGTTTAGGGTCTGTGGGGTTGAGGTGGGCAGGCTGAATTTGTCACGGTGCACGTGCTGCATGTGTGTCCTGACGGAGACAAGCCGATGCTCATAAAACTTCAGGGTGGAGAGGTTGCAGGATTTCAAAGATGTGTTTGACCAAATTGAATTGCCTCACGCCTTCTTTGAAATACGCTTTCCGTATTCACAAGTGGACCCGACAGCCTATGTGCAAGAAAGAGTCCGCTTGTAGCATCCTCACAAGAGCTTTGAAGGCGTCAAGCCCAGAATGGGAAACTGTAGGTAGCGGGGCTTCTGGGGTAAAATCAAATGCATGTCTTCAGCACCCTGCCCACTAGAACCGCAGTAGAAACCTGAAGCCTTCGATTAGCAAAAGCTTCTCAGCGGTGAGCGCAGGGAAGTTGTTGATATCATATGCCTTAGGGGCATGGCTGGCTTCTTTCGTTTGGGATCACAGCCTTCATCTTGACTTTTGAAAAGCCCGAACGATCAAAACAATTGACTACCAGCAACCTCTGAAAAGTGGAAGGCGGTATTGTCCTGGCGTCTCACATGGCAGACCCTTCCTTCAATGCCTGGCCCTAAACCCTAAAGCCGGCCTGCTTTGCCGCCTTAACTGCTCCCTTGGCCGCTTCATCAGCAGTCTGCTCCTCTTCCACTCTATTCTTGAAGTCCAGAAAGTCTTGTTAGGGTGGGGCGTTTGAATGAACCTTAGGCCTTTGGCAAGCTCATCTTGGCCCTCATTCTGATTGGAGGCCCGCACCATAGGAAGTTTCTCTGTTTCTCGTCCTGTACCATTCCGTTAAAACTTGCTGTCCCTAAGCCACTCTTGTTGTAACTCGAAGGGCTGCTTGAGGCCTATTCCGGAGATCTGTGTGAGAAGGAGACCTCGGGCTATGCGCTGTCTGTCTGTCTGTCTCACTCTCTCTCGCTCTGTGTGTCTGTCTGTGGGGGACAGCGCAAATCCAAAGCTTCAGAAAGCTTTAGCCTGAAACACTAAACCAGCGCAGGATGACATTGGGGTTAGGAGAATGCATCTTCATTCCTAATTCTGCTAACTCTATGATCAAAGGGGGCCCCACTTCACCACTGGCTCACTTGCGAGCAAGCCCTCCATAAAAATATACTGCTTTTAGAGGCTGCTTATCCGTTTGTCTAAGCCCGAACTCGGCGTTCAAAAGCTGCTCAAGTTGCTGACAATTTCAGGTCCTCCGAATATGAAGTCCTGGCTACAGCAGTGCCAACCTCGATTCCCAAGCCCGGGCGCTCCAGAACCTATACCTCATGCCTGAAACCTTGCAAGCCCCCTCCGTGGAGTTCAGCGTGCTCTTCACTGTGGCAGTGTCGTTTCCACTCAGCGACCATTGAAGCAGCGTTCGGCCTTCGACAACCTGCGGGAGGCCTGAGCTCGACTTGAAACTCCGGAGGACTCGGACTTTAGCGCGGGTTTCCAAGCGTCAGGTTTAGGGAAACTCTTACTTGTTGGAACGTCTTGCAGGAAAGCAGGGCTACAACTGAAGGCAGAACGGTTGAATCTCCTGTTCGAGCCTTGCATGTCCTAGGCTTGACGCCTGGATATTTGCAGTGTCGAACTAGGGTGGATATGGGCCCGACTTAAAGGAGTACCCCGAACCTCGAACCCCCAATAGGCCCCAATGGCCCCCAACAGCCTTTAATTAACAGTCATGATTTGGAGCCCAACAATCCCTAGTAGCATGTTTGGGTTAGGAGGACGGCACACATAAAACCCATGACACAGGGTGTGAGGTTTTGCTCTTGCTGAGTTCACGATGCGCTTAGGAGAGGGGTTGTGTCTGAGGATGCCACTTAAACACACGTATGTGTTATGCTTCCGTGCAGGTTACGAAGCTCCGCCTAGCCTTGCCAGAGTCCTACCTGGTCCAGTTTCACCAAAAATGAATGCAACTTGCTTGGGCTGCCTGGCCTCCATAAGTACACACCTTCAAAAAATGCAAAGAGTTGCAGCATGAAATTGCAAACCCTTGGGCTCTGCATGGCCTTACCCTTGATTTTACCCAACCTCCTTTCTCGGTTATATTTGTTTTTGTCTATGCATCTGGAAGTTTCACTCCCTAGGCTAAGGGTCCTAGAATCTTGGAGCTTCCATACCTAAGTTGGCTCCAAACCTGGGAACCTCCCATCACAGGGAAGGAGGGAGTGGATCCCTATAGTGGTCCTTATCAAATCCCATGTTTAGAATGCTCGTAACCTATTCGTCTCATCTCTGGTCTATCTACTCCTTTACCTCTACTCTGGATTCTGGGCCTTTCCTGGCAGGGCCCGGCTGCCATGCTATACTATTCCAGTATGTTTGTACAATTGCCTCATTCCTCAACACTTCTTTGAACATCTTGGCGCATCTTTACGCAATCCCCACAAAGCACACAAATAGACACGTAGCACACCACGAACAATCAAGCCCAGCTGCAGCTGTCTACTGTGGAATGGGAGTTGCTGCTGGCCAGCACGGATGCAGTTGCGATGCTAATAAATCCTGAGCTCATCTTCCATCGACATGCTCAGTGAACATGCCGCTTTGCCACTTGCACGGCCGAAGCATCACAAGGAACGATCCGGGTTGAGGTTTCAAGCTGAAGGATGCCCAGCTCAAAAAACACGTCGAATGCACTCAGTACATCACCACACTTCAGTGAGGCATTGGGGCGTAGGGTTTATGGTGCAGCACTGGGGATTCCTGGAAGTTTCTTGGGGGATGGGTGTGTATGAGAAGGTTTCTAGACTTGCTTGGGGGCCTGTCTTGCCAAATAACCCTTTCAGTTACTTTGCATAAAGTACTGAATCAGAGGAATCCTTGCCCGGAACTGGCACCCAGCTTGCGAAAATCCGTGTGGTGGCAAGAATCGGGCCCAGCCACTTGTGCGGAGAGCCCAGGTACCTAAGAGCTTGCATCGACTTCTTGAGGGTCGGGGGGTGTATTGAGCTTATGCATGCAGCTGCGCAGGAGCACGGTGAACCATATGAACAATATACTTGGACTGCTTACAATTAAGGTGATAAGAACCTTAAGCTGTTCCTCCAGGGGCAGGGGTGGGCTGTTTGCCTACTTCGCGGTTTATCACACAAGAACCCAGCAAACCAACAGGATTGCATGACCAATTGTCAAAAATAATCTGGCTCTCAAATATGACTGTGCTTGTATACCAATAACATCTATCCATCCGAAATCCCTCAACCGCGAGCTCCTTGTAAGGTGCGGGTCCTGCAAGCCCTAAGCTGTGTCAGGAGCAAAGCAAGCCGAAGGTACTCATGAAATCCGAGATGGCTGCAAACAGCCTCAGCGGCTGGAACGCAGTCGCGTATGGGTGTTTCACGAAGTTTAGGATGCTTGCCGCGGGTCGCGGAGGGCTCGTCTAAAAAGGGTTATAGGCATATGTTTTTTCTCAACATGGTGGCTTGGGATGAGGATAATTTGGAATTAAATTCACTTCAGGATGTACCGGACATGTGTTGAGAATATGAGAGCAAAGGCTCCCTGCGAGTCATGTTTCAAACCAACCACCTGATGGGATACAACTTGAATGAGGCAGCCCGATCTAGGGTTACATCCCGAACAGAAATTCTTATTGAAGTCCCTAGAAGGGATATCAGACATAGAGTTCTCCCTATGATTGGCAAAGCCTGAGGCTGTGGCCTTTTCGGAGCTGTGCCAGAGTTGGTGAGGGGTAAGGTTAGCTCGAGCACGAGCGCCGCTGCGCGAGATAAAACTTTCAAACATGGAGATTCTTCAAAAAAGTTGTGCCCCAAAAAGCCTCAGTCGGGGAAGTATGAAGTTGAGAGCTTTATCAATAAATGTGGGGGGTGCGCGCCCCCATGATCCGCTTCAAGCATCACATGTCTTGTGTCTGAGAGACTAAGGGTTCGGGTCTAGCGTTCGAAGTCAACCAGTGGAATCCTTGTGGGCTGAGGCCTAGGAGAGATCTAGTTCCCTTCGCTATTGGTAACAACTCTCAAAGCGGTTTATCTTGCAGTTCTTCTCATCGAAGCCATAGTCTCTTGCACCTTCCCGCTGTCACCTCCAAAATTCAACGCTACCTTCCCGAAGGGCCAACCCAATTGTTGATGAATACTTGGTGCTAGGGCAAGGATGCGGGCAACCAAGACGTAAAGTCTGAATAATGAGTAATATGATGTGATTTTCATTCACTTGCAATACAATGTACTCCAAATTTGGCCTCTGCATTCGGCAAAGCTGGTGGCTTCTTGTTTTCTGTGCATGCGCTGAATGACCGCGGGGTCAGCAGAAGATTCAATCTTTTTTTGCGCTGTGTTCCCAAGGAACTCCGCTTGAAGGTGACGGAAACCAAGAGAAATACCAACTGTCATCAGACATTGCCCGATGGAGCACCTCTCAAGATGCAGGTCCCTGAACGCCACACCCTGGCAGACAATCTTCCATTACTAAACCCTGAGAATTGCAACACTTGAGGATCCTAAGTGTTGCAAATGTCCTCTGCGAATCCCAGCGTTTTGTACAAATCCACGCTCAGCTTCAACGATCATGAGAGCAGGTATAGGTCGATTTTGAACGTTTTTGTAGGAGCTCTTTTCAGTTTCCATGTTTGCATGGGGATCTCTATGTCTCCTCTTGCATATGTAGACAGAAATCGAAATTTTTCTTCGCAAGTAACTTCAGCTTGCTTAACCCTGAACCTGGTCAGGCTTGGTCTCGGGGGCTCCTTCGAATCTCCTAGGGTTTTGGGTCTGTGGTGTAGGGCCTAGATCCTGCATCCCTGAACAGAGGACTTGGTAATGGCAACGCACGCCAAAGCAGGAAAGTGAGACGGACTTATATGCATGTTCCCCTTCTTCGGGGTTGAAGTCTGCAAATCAATATTCTCATTTTCGGGTCAAAAGCCTACAGTTAGCACAAGCACTCGCTGGAGCCCTGGACTCTGAAACGTGAAGCCTCTGCCCTAGACCCTGAACCCTAAACAAAAATCCCTCCACGTCCCTCCTTCAGCGTGTCCCTGAGAATTGCGGGGGCTCCATTGGACTTGTGCCGAAATGAAGACGCGTCAAATCAGAGGTCCCATTTCTGGGAATTGCGTGGTGGATATTATGGAGATGCACAACGGGTCTGCAGAGAGCAACAGGGCCACATGAAAAGACCATTTTCTGACATTTGGCCGCTTCAGCATTATGCTTCTGCCTTCCGGTTTTTATGGCGTTTGCAGCCCAGCTATACATCTAGCGATTTCCCACAAAGGAAGGAAGATTAAGTGAGTTTTTTTCTGGGAACCTAAGCCCTAAACCCCCCCAGGGTCGAAGCCAGAAACGCGAAAAGAAGGACATGTGGCGTAAATCCTCTTATTTCCATGTTGCAACCTCTGGCCTTTCCTGTCCTAATCCCTATTGCTTCAAATCAAGCATCCCCTGAGTTACGGGCAGGGAGACGTTTACTTGGACCATGCATGTCAAAGAGACATGGGGGCTTTATACAAAAGGCGGCCCAGCGGGGCACTTGGGGAAGGGAATTTTGTACCTTGAGGATTCTTTGGGCATTTCAATGATTGCAAGACAACATTGACATGAGAAGCTCCAGGGGTAGGATTGCATCAGGATTCCCCAGGCCCTAACCTCATACTTGAAGGCTTATGGTTGCCTGAGCGTACTCATATTATAACTGGGACAACTACAAGCTCTAAACTAATCTGCAGGATCCAGAACCAAATAATAACTACCCATGAGCCTGCAAGTAACAAAGAAGCACCTGTCCAGGGCCTATCTCTTGCAGCAGGAACCAATAACATCTAACTATGTAAATCAAGCCTGACAAAGGCAAGCTTAGAAACATTACTGGCTTTCCCCGTTGTCGCTAACTTCGCAATGAAAGCTCTTGTTGGCGGCGATTCCTGAAATTAGGGTCTCATGAAAAGTCCTAATTAGTCTCGTTGAGCGGTTTAACCATAGGGAAAAATTGAAGGATGCGCGCAGATTCAGCCCTCGCCTCTGGGGACAGCTACCATGCATGCTTGGGTGCTTGAAACATTTGGGCAAAATAATCTGTCCGGAACACCTTCGAAGAATCCGCATTCTGCTTGAGGATGGTGTTGAACGAGGGGACCCCCCATGTTGACACACAGTCACATGAAGATGCTAGGGAAGATTCGGCCCTGCCAGCCCACTCACAGAAGGATTACACCAGCTGGCTTGAATAATCATCAACTGCACACCTGAATTTGTGAATGAGCTTCTCGTTCGGAATCGGTAGGATGAGACAGACAGGTGCCGAGGAATATGAGATAGACTCTGAGACCCAAGCAATGTCAGTTGAAACACATTCCGTACTTACTTGGTGTATCATGCTGTACTGTATATTGCGAATGTCCTGGTCGATGCTTTTCAGAAAGCCTTCAGTCTCTCAGTTGACATGTACTGGAGGTGTTCAAGCAGCTATTCGTCTCTCATTGATTGCCATCATGCAGGGTACTTGTAGTTTGGGGACAGGAGGACCTAAACTGACAGATTTGCATGTGCTATGGTAAATGACTTCTCAAGGTTTTGGAAGAGCTAATTAATGCTTGAAGAAGAAACGGATTTCACTGTTGTCTCCCTGCTTTGTGTTGCCAACATGTGTATGAATTCTTTGAGAGCTCTTGAGGTTTCCGAAATTTTTCAAAACTCAACAGACAGACCAGGAACAACCTTGGGCATTGCAATGTCAGGCAGGGCTTGTCCACTTACTAGCACTAGTAAAAGTGGTAATGATAGCAGTAATAGTAATAACCACAGCAGTGATAGTAATATTAATAGGTAAAAGCGGAAGTCGTCGCAATATTGTTACGAATCAGTATGCATATAGTTCTAACAAAAAACAGTGGTAATCATAATTCTCACAGTGAAAGCAGTAGTGCCAGTCTTAGAACTTGTCTGGCAAACTGAATTTTTCGCTGAGGCTGCCGTGCTTTGACACGTGGGCTGTCAGGGCAACACGCAAACCCGGGATCGGCGTTAATCGCCGGCCGTAGAACTTTGACGATCCACTGCTGATGGAGCAACGGCCATGACGGTGCAGGGTTCAAGGTGAGCTTTGTGAACACCCTCTTTGGAGGCTGCTTGTAAGGCATGACCAGAAGGTTCTGGCTGGGATTCGAAAGCAAGCAGGAGCCCCCGACTGACAGCAGGGGCTTCGGGCACTATCCCTAGATTGGAAACCTGGACCGGAACATGGCCGCTGCAAATTGTGTAAGCCTCATCGCTGCTGAGATTCCTGCGTGTATTACGGAACTTTGTGAGATCTCTCAGAGGCTCATCTACTGAGGCTTCTTTCACGGGCAGGCATTTGGAGGCCCTTTTTTTGCGGCGCCAGGATGGCTCACACGGTCGTTTTGAACTCATCCCCACCTGACTCCGCAAAGGCTGAAGGTGTTCTGAGAGTATGAGATCCAGGAGGCGGGAATGACGGTAACCAGTATGGGATTTCATGAGTAGTCTTGATGTTCTCATGGGATCGCAATGGGCTAGAGAGAGTGATATTTGGGCTTTGTCCAAGTAGAATCTTCAGCCACAAGTGCAGACTGAGGAATTTGTGCCATCATGTTCATCAGTTTCCAGTACTTGCATACTATTCGTGTGAGGAGATGCAAAATCTTCCTCTGCTAGCTTTTTTGCAGCTCCGTTTTCGTCTTACAAGCTAATGGCAAGTGTAAGGAACCCAAAGCCCGCAGCTACCTTAGCCACAATTCTCGCATCCCCTGCATCTCAGGTCGCTGAAAAGTGGATGAAAATGTCAGCGGACTTCAAAAATCTACGCTAGAAATCCAATTTTCTGACCAAATACCCGGACCTCTTGAGGGACCCCCAAGCCTGATAAGGCTCTAAATATACCATTAACCTTCAACTGCAGGCAAAGATCTGGATAAGAAACTCGAGTCCGAATCCACGGAGCGCGATGGTGGGCTAAAAGCAAGGGCCTGCATGCTTGGCTGATTAATTTCAGATTTGTGGGTAAGGGTTCCCAGCTTTTCTTTAGATCTGAGTTTAAGCTTCAGGAAACAGGGAGTAGGTCAGGAGTGAAGATAAAGAAGCTAGGGCTTATGGTACAGGCATGAAGGCTGCACGATATGAGTTGAGGAAAGTGCAGGTCACCATGCAAGGGTTAATCCGTTCCCGACTACCCACCACAGCTGCCTGATATGATATACGTCCCAACAACGTCTTTCCATGTAGGAAGCTTTTAATGTTACGTAGGGCGTTGAGGGGGCGGGATGAAGTACATTTTTGCCTCCCGCTGGGCTGGATGTGTACCATTGGGGATCTCATCTCAGAACTTCTGTCTCTGCAAATGCAGGCCTTTACTAGGGTGCTGACCCTAGCTCGGCAAAATGATTTGGAAGGTTCTTCATCTGAACATACTCAATTCGGGCAGTGCAGCTTGACCCGACCCCTTGCGGAGAGTGAATTGGAAACCTTCCACTGAAGTTAAAAGCCTAGAGATGCCCGGAACAACTCAATAACTGTCAGGACAACTTCGGCGTCATGCATCTTTTCTTATGTTTCGTGCGATGCTACTGAAAAAGCGCCCTACATTCCCAGCAGCCAGAAACAGGACACAGCTCATAAAAAACAAAAAAAAACGAGTATCTTCAAAGGAGCCGGGTCTAACCATCAATCAAACAATGCGTAGAGATCACTCTGCGGATGATTACATGGCAGTGTATCCAATCCTGTCTACATCTGGGAAAACATGTGTGTACAAAAACCTTTCAATCCTGGATGGATGGCCAAGTTCCGAGCTGGTAATGCTTGCAGGCCCTGAGAGATTCGGGATGCACATTCGAGACAGAGGTCCTCAGCCATTTGCTACAGAGGAATTTTGTGAGATTGAATGAGGGGTTCAGTTGGGACGATTTGCGGACAATCATGTGCTGTTGCTCTGAATCTTTTGCTGAGTTATCCTTCTAATGAAGTAGAAATACCCCAATCGCACCAGCCAGGAACGTACAATATTTCAAGGAATGTGATACTGAAATTAGATGACGGCAAGAACTAGCTAATTTCATGTTCTTCAGGCTTCTACGTAGGTTGCACATGCCAAAATCGCAGTCTGGGAGCTCTTCGTGCCCATGAACAAAATGGCTGAGAATCAAATAGAGCTTTAAGCCAAGAAATGAGCATCGAAAACAACGCACCCAGCGAGCTCAAAGCAACTTAGTTGAGTGAAATGCATGATTCAGAGCAGACTTATTCATGTCTTTTGGATTTGGGGAGTTCGTGGGCTTGGATTGGCAGCGAAAGACTTGGGTAGTATCTGGCTGGCACGGAATCGGTAGGATTTGGGTGGGCTGTACTATGTGTGTGCAACCACCTCTTGATTGCGAGCCCCCAGAGAGTCGTACTCGATGGAGCGCACCTTGCCTGAAATAGATCAAGGCCGAGACCACCGTACCCACAAGAAGAGCAACCTCTGCGACCTTGCGTCCTCCTCAACTTCCCGTGAATATGCTCCCTGAATTGCACCTTGCACACTACACCCAGAACCCCCAAACCTTGAACCAACCTCCCCTTTATCTTGGCTTGGGAAGTGGCGTAGTCACCACAGCCTCTGCAAGCGAAGAAGCCTCAAACATGCTTGCGAGCTCTTAACTTAACACACGACATACGTACTTGTTCCAGTAGGTTTTCTCAAACATCTACATGTCGGAAACTGAGATTGGCGGAACCGGTGGGGTTTCACGGGGGGATCATTGCATATAGGTACTACAATGAGGCTTCTCCGGATCTGACTTATTGTTCAGAAGTTCCCGAACAATGTCTGATCTTCTGTAGGCATCCAAGGTTCGGTGGCCTTTAGGATATTGAAAAATCAGCGTGCCATGTTCGTAGCCTAATACTGGTGGGTAGCGTATTTTGGCTGATTCCCAAAACAAACCACCACTGTGAATTTCCTAGAGCCTTGACTATGCACGTACAAGTCTCGAGCGAAGAACACTGATCATGAAAATCATAATCCCCCGCAAAAAAAGTATGATTCAGGTTTTGACAGCCGGGCACCCGAACTAATTCTCTGGCTATGCTCTCGAGGCAGGCTCGCGAGGTAGGTAAGCTTCGGGTCGCATGTTTGCTTGTCAAGGGGGTGCTGTCCTGAGATATTCTAGCAGTACCCTTCTGCGCAGGGATGGGGACCTCACGAACACCAAAAGACGGCATTCGAGCAAGTGGGCCATGTGCTCAATCTAGAGCCCTCTGGAGCCCTGCAATAATGCCTGCAATACATGGTATCGTATCCCTAAGCCCTTGACCTGCAGCAACCTTCCTGCATCTTAGACTAGTGCTCAGGTATTTTATCTTGCTTTCTTGTGCCAGTCGAGGCACAATCCTCCTGTAGGTCATCCTGACCTGAGAAAATCGCGCATTTCGGTCGTGGTGAAAAGCACGTTCCTATTTTTGCTCTGACATTCATTCACCGGCACGCTACTACTGTATTTCACGGAATGAAAGCCGGGATCCCACTATAGCGAAAGGGAGCGAAACTCGCCGTAAGATGGGGGTCGTCATTCTTTAAGCGGATAGAGCAGATCATAGGGCATCTGCATTGCCGGCCCTTGTTTTGCTTCAGACTTCCCCTTTGCACTTCAGTCCCAGCACATGCATCTGCTGCACCAGCAGCGCCAACATCATCATCATCATCATCGTCATCATCATCATCGTCCTCATCACCATCCGTACCCCTTCATCATTGTGAACATCAGCATCTTGACCACAGTTGAGGCCATCACTATCACCACCATCACCAGTATCCATTCATCATTGCTGTGGCGTATGTCAAAAGGCAGGTCCCTTCTATTCCGTGAAAGAGTTTGGTCTAAAGGGCAAGGATGGCACAAAATCCCTGGAAGCCCCAAATCCCTACTTCAATATACGCACAGCAAAGCTCGCAAAGCACAGAAGTGCCATCTGAGTATCCCTCCCCACTTCTTGCATTCATTCTCATGTCAGGGATCCCTAAATGGGAGCCAACAACTCGAGAAGCCATAAACCTGAAGCCCTCGACCCCATAAATCCTCAAACGGCGTACACCCTAAGCCGTGGATGCGCTTCTTGCATCCGGTAGTCCGCACTCAGCACAGGATCGGTAATCCTCCGAATCCTCGGAAGGTCAGCTGAAGTTCAAGGGCTGCTTTGCAAAACCCTGGGATTGCTTTGGGATTACAACCTTGGGTTTGGCGCTGGGGGCTTAAGGTAGAGGACTCTCGTTTAGTTAAAGCTTTGGGATTCAGGGGTTGCGGTTGAAGGCTTAGTGGCGTGTCTGTGTTCAGATGTTTTGAAAAGAGGGTAGACAAGACTTTGAACCGAACCTGGTGGGATTAGCTTAGATGGGAATGTTTCTAAGCTGTGGAGGCTCAGGTTTCCTGGAGTTCATTGAGCACACTCCTCACATAGATAGAAACCAGAGGCAATGGTGCATGCTGTTTAGAGGTCTGCAAAAGACTCAGGTTCTGTATAGTGAGTCTACTTGAGTAATCACATGAAGGACCCCTTATAACCAGTAGTCCTTATGTAGCCCTCACTAAGATGATAGTGTCCACTCTCGTTTTCTCTACTTTCCTCGCGACCGGCTACCAGTAAGTCTAGCGACCTAGTATGGAAACAAAAGCAGAAGAGGGCGAGACCTGGTGTAACGGTGTTGGATGCTTCATGTGCAGCAGAACAAATGTCATTAGGCTTAGCCAAAGACACTAATGTTGAGGAGGGACACTGGATTCCCCAGCTGAAGCCACATAACCCCACAAATGAGACCCCAGGCCCCAAACCCATACCATAGACCGCAAGCTAGACACAGCAATATCCTGTACTCCAAGCCGCGTACCTGAAGACCTAACCCAAGCCCTGGCCTCCTAAATACCAAACCCAAATTCCTAGACCTTGACCTCCGAGACCATGCAAAAGCTACCTCCGCAGCTGCCTACAAAAACTAAGGCCCCCATGCTTATGCCCACTGAAATAACCATGCAGCCAACAAAACATTGCAACAACAATTCCAGAACCGCTACGCACCAACTGTCTGTTTCGTGTTGACAGGCGGCCCTGTGAGTCCACCCGAAACATCGGACCTGCCATCTGGAATTCTTTGCAGAAGAAAATCTGAGAGGATCTCTCTGAAGGATTGATTGAGCAGGGTAATTTGGCCCCCAAATAGCAACGGCCCACCATTCGAAAAGTATATATGGCACAAATCCCGTAGAAGGCTGCCATATTGCGAGCCCTGAAGACTCTACCCTGCATGCCAACCCCAAATTGTAGACCGGTTTGTGGTATGGAAGGGGGTTATACGTCTGACTCTTCGAGAAAACTACAGCAAATGTCCAGACTGCAGTGTTCATCCCTCAAAGTCCGGAGCTTGCAAAGGCTTGGATTTTCGGGGTAAAGAGACTCTTTTTTCGGATAGGCCAGGGTAGCACCCTAAAGGACTTAGATCAGACGAGCTCATCGGCAGCAAGGAGCTTTATACGAATGTGTTTGTGGCAGCAGTGACCAAGGCAAAATAGCTGTGGCACAGGACTTGTAGGCAGGCGAGGAATCCTGACATCTTGTTTGCTAAGCACGACGTGCCCGAAACACACTCACACTATCTCATTTCCCATCTCTCAGTTCCCACAGATGCCGAATCCAAATCTCAGAGCGACATGCAACAACTTTTCGAGCGCCC
>CAJNIZ010006780.1:145745-157522 GCA_905231905.1 Symbiodinium pilosum | reverse complement strand
CGCCCGCCCCCCCCCCCCCGTCCCGTCCCGCGAAATTTGCAACCAGTTTGCATTTTTGCTGCGACAACAAGAAAAACACCAAAACAACAACGTCTCAAACGTCATGCTGGTAAGAAATGGCCTAGACCTGACCCACACCCTAATTGGCATGTTGTCCAGAAATGCCTTGAAATCACATTCCAAACTTAACGGCATGAAGCACAAAAATGCAGTAGCATCTGTAAGAACACACACACACAATGCCGGTCTGGAAAAACATAGCAATCACAGCGGCAGTGCAGACATGACAGACTATAACCATGCTAAGCACGGGGCCTCAAATCCGAACTCCGCCCAAACCCTACCGCCAAACCTGAAACTGACTCAAGCTGAGAGGCCCGAGAGCAGCTTGTAGCTAGGTTGTTCTTGGGAGCTTGCGGTCCAGGGGTTTTAGGGCTTTTGGGTTAAGGTAAGCAACGTGGCAAATTATCTATTCCCATCCCTGTTTTTTGAAAACTATGGCTCGGCTTGAGAGAGATTGCAAGGATGTGTGGAACGCTACAAGGTATTGATTTCGAGTTGTACCTGATTTGGACGATCAAACGGGCAATGCTGGGGGCACACCTTACATTCCCTCAAAATGTGGCCTAAACCATAAGGGGGCATGTTTTTGAAGTCCCTTTGAAGCGTGCTCGCCTGGGCAGTGCATGAGCACGCGGCGTCCTGAGCTCTCAAACATATCTCCGCAAACGCCAATGGTAAACCAAACTTATTGGCAACCTGAGTACCCTGAATCTGAAACAACTAAAGGACTATATACGCTGGGATTTTTCTGAACAGGGCCTCATTACAAACCTTCATGCTCCGAGTTTTGTACCCTGAAACGGCAGGGCTTTCAAACTTCTTTCCGACAGCCCCATCTGAGGCCAAGATCCCAGAAAACCTGAAAAGAGTCTTTACAAAGGGTATCTGAAAACCCTACACCCTCGAAACCCTTAGCCTACCACCCTAAACTCTGTCAGCACCTGCTCCGGCTTTATGAGCTGCATCAGATGCTTCCGGGGGCAGTAAGGCTCAGAGTTGAGAACGGAGCCTTTGTGAAAGCGGTTTTCGGAGAGTAGGATCCCACTGTAGTGGAATTGTAATTTAAATGTTCAGTCCACGGTTTTGGGGCTGTAGGCTTTAGCATAGGAATCGTGGTCGTTTCCAGGTTTAGGCACTACGGGCGTGGGGTTGGCGGAGTTCTGAAGATGAGCCCAACCTATACAATCCTTCTAATTTCCGACCTAGATTGATTGGGTTCTTGAGGTCACAGAGAGAAGCTCTCATTTGGGATCTATGGCTTTGGGTTACGCACCGCAATCATGAGTTCACGAAGCCGGAGCTGCACCTTGCACTGACTGCCCAGTTGCTCCCCCCCCAATTGTTATCCCTCATGTTAAAGTCGGTACCTGAAAAACTTGGGCTAGAGGAAGAAATAATTCAGATCAGTCCGCGGGCCTGCAATCAATAACTGGCTCGAACGATTTGTGCAGGTCGAGACTAGGTGGGCTAGGGATGCACATCTCGAAAAAGCTGGTGGATGGGGACGTGAAACCGTCACTTCAGGACCTTCCCTGTAACCCCCCCCCTCAGCACCTAATGATGAGTATTCTCCGAATACATGGTGGGACTATGTTGAGAATGTCTACTGTTCGGGCGGAAAGGATTACTTCCATTAGCCCTACACTACGTGGGCATTTCAGCTGGTCCAGTGCGCTGGAGTTCCACGGTTTTCCCTAATGAATGGTTTCATATCTTGAAAGCTGGCTTAAAGGTTCATTCATGGGTTTGGAGTTCTGGGCCTGCATAATGAAGGTCTAAGGGGTTTTGGGTTGAGGGCTTTTGAGCGCCCTGCTCTTCTCATCTCAGATCACATTCATCCCAGGAGCAAAGGGCACTAAAAAGCAAAAATGTCCCCAAAACCATGATCCCCACGTGGGTGCCATTTGATGTAGCTTCTCCAACACCACTAGATAGCGATGCTTGGAAGTATTCGCTCTGCACCCCGAAGCCCTGAACTGCCGAATGACAGTTGTGATCACATCGGAGAGTTCGGAGAAAATAATCTTTTGCTGCTGTCCCTAGAGACCCCTCACCCAAGGCCCCAAAAACGGAACAAAACCGTTCGTCTGTTGGCCTGCAGAGTCCCCTCGCTTGCAGCGGCCGTTGCCTGCCGCTGAACATTGAATTGGCGATGGGCGATTGGACTTGGAAGCTCAGGGCCCAGGGCAGAGTTTAAAGTTTCTTGTCCAATAAACTCTGAGGTGGGGCCACATACCCAGGAAGGGACCTTTGATTTGGAGAAGCACCCAAATCTGCCTCTGAGTGCATGGACCTCTTGGAGCCCAAGCAACGCCACGGTGAAAATTGTTGGTCTTGGTTGAATTTCATCCTCCTACTTTACTCGTGAGCCCTGTTGTATGTTTCCTAAAACATGGGTCCTCTGGCTTTGGATTGTGAAGGGGGGCGCTGTTTGGAGAAACCCCTGCATGAACACACATTTCGGTCGCAGCTTGCTTGCCCTGACAAGTTTGTCAGGCTACCTCAAGACGCCTTACATGAAACCCTTCTGGAGCCACTTGTACTGGGAGATGGCTTGCTCGTCTAGAAATGCCCGGGAAGAGGTTGGGACCAATCATAGCTACGACAAAAGGTTCTGAAACATGTATGCCTCAACTTTATCTGCCCCCGACGCCTGTCAGCCGCTCGATGCTGCGTGGGCGCACCACCAGGGACACAGCACCACGCCTGGGAAAAGGTTCAATGAACAAAGAACTCTTCCCCTTAATTTCAAGCAGCTTCAAGCACCTCCTTACCTGCGAATATCAAAAACTTCCAACGAAACAGTGGGATTTCTACAAATGCGCTTTCCTTTGTGGAGATTCGGGCGTTGTGTGCCAGGCTCTCCGCATTTGGGATGGCCTGGGGCATCGCCAGAGCCTCCCGTTATCAACACACACCGCGATCACACCTGAACGTCAATAAGGCCCTGAGTAGCCCTGATGGCACGCCCTGGAGCTAATCTGCAGTATAAGCTGCCACTAGACGAGGCCCATGGCCCGAACAGTATCGCGTTGTGTCAGCGTTCTTGACCCTTGCTCCCCATTACTTCCTGTAAGCCCGTAACCCTGACCTTTCAACCCTTTTTACCTAAACCTCTAAACTCCCTCACGCCCAAAACCGGAACCCAAATCATATGCCAGCGGGAGCTGATCCATACCAGCTGTTGAGGGCGGCGCGCATCTTCGCCGTAGCCAATCCTGCGGATCGTGCTGTTGTTGCTGCCATCGCACCAGATCATGTTGTAAAGGACACATCAGAAAGCAACCACAAGGATTGCTCAACATAGCGTGCCTTCACAACACCCTAGGCAATGTAGTTCTTGCTGTTCACATGATGTTTTTCGAGGATAATCAGGGTTCATGTGAGCAATTCCCATGTGCACAAAGCCTGCCTTATTGCCACTGCAAGGGGTCCAAGAGATACTAGGAGGTCCCTGCACACTATCTGAAAAGTTTACTTAAGATCCTCATCATGCTCTTTCCTTCTCAGTTTTATTGACAATTTTGGTAGCAGTTCAGTGTCGACATGTAAGGCTGGATTTATGTTTCAGGGCACTCCAAATGCATCTATGTATATATACATATATATATAGATAGATAGAAAGAGAGAGAGAGATATATATATATATACACATATATATATACGCACTCTGACACGTAATTCTTAGGAACTCATATAGCCACCAAATTGTTGTAGGACCCCGCGGAGGACCAGTGACATGGCTATGGTTCACGTACCACACACATTCCAAAGGCCTGGGTTGGACCAAAAAACATCTTGTTTTTTCTTCTCTCTCTCTCTCTCTCTCTCTCTCTCTCCCACTCTCACAAACAAACCTAATGCCTAAACCCTAAACTACTGGAAAGGCAGGATTTGTTGCAGAGGCCTTAAAGTCTTGTACCCGTTCAAGGCTTGGGTCATTGCACGGATAATGTCATAACATGATGTGTGTTAAGCAGTCCTGCCCACTTACTCACATCGAGGCACTTGTTGTCGGCTACTGGAATACTCTCAGTCTTAGTGACCGAAAAATGAAACCCCTGGTCAGCATGCAGCCGAAGGGCAGAAGCATCCCGCCGTCATTCGGCACCGTCCTTGGAAAAATGGGCGGCCGGAGGTTCTCATTTTTGGAGTTGGGTTGTCGTGGCCTTGGAGGGAACATAGCTGTAGATTCGGGCACGCGGTTTGAAGTGGGACCCTGGGTTGTGAAAGTTTTCTGACAAACACTGGCGGGTATGTGCCAAAATCATGTTTTTTTGACTTCCTGTGGCTCTATGGATTGTACCGTTCCGGGGGTTCTGTGACGGCCCTAATCTTGGCACATGCCCGACTCACGCTTAATGGCCAATCCAAGCCTGAGACTCTAAAGCCCTGACTGCCTCCGTGCCTTGTTTACCCTGCCCAGCAACCTCTAAACCTCCGACCCTTCTTGGACGACATAGCAAAGCTCCTGTGTTGGTCCCTCTCTTAACATGTGCTTGTACGGACCCCACAGCACGAAAACCAGCTACCTGGAAAAAGGGTTTCCAAACAAGGAGACAAGTAGATGGGGTGGACAAGTTCAACTCCCAAAACATACTGCCTAAGCGTTGTTTAGGCCAATGCTTAGACGCTTGAACGAAATCGATCGGACTACACTTCATCATGTTGATGGCAAATTTTAGCCGAGCTGCCCCATGTAGTTCCGCGCAGAGAAGACTCGGAGAAGATAGCCTTCCAATGTCAACAGAAGAAATCAGCAGAAGAACAGGCTTCTGAGAATAACCCTTCCCGCTCCTTCTTGATGCCTGATTCGGCTGCAAGGCTGGAACAGGTTAGGACATGATCCTAAACATAGTATGGACTTTGAGTGGGGGTTTTCCGATTTCAGCGTGATGGGCCGGAAAATCCCAAAAAGTGCTTCAGTACTCTCTAGCCAATTTTCTTGGCATCCAGGCCCCTAGTGCCACACCTACACCCCTGAACCTCCCCAGAGAATCATGTAGAAGCATGAAACAAAAGGAAGCGCAATCCCGTGAAGTCCTTTCAGCACGACATAATATTCGCCAGAACCGTGCTGTGATTATTCACTCCAAACCCTAACTTGCCCATGTTCATGGCGAGGAACCGTCATGCAAGAGCTCGTAGCCCTTGCAGGTGTTGGTGAACTGGTGTGAGCCTGAGCTTACAGGGCATGAGTTTCTTGCTCAGCGATTTGGGATCCTATCGTTTAGTTTTGGTGTTTCATCAGGCTTTCAATCCTTTGGGTTTAGGATTTGAGGTGCAAGGTCTTAGGGGCTTCTGGGACGGGGTACAGGTTGTGATTCAAGGTAATGAGAGATCAAAGGGTGTAACAAGGGGGCCCTAGTAGTGCTAGTAGTGTGGTGGTTGTAGGCCCTCGAATTGGGGATTTCTGAGCTTCTGGATGCGGGACAAATGGATTTGAAAGCAGCCTCTTGAGCCGGTAGTTGGTTGCAGGGGGAATGCCACAAATCATCGGGTGAGAGCTGAAAACATTGCGTTTCAGGATCAGGTTTCGATCTTAGTCGGGGACTTGGACCACTCAATCCTCAAAGCAGGAATTCCATACCTAGCGCGAGGACTTCTGGCCCTTGTGCTCTCCTGACCGTTCACAAACGTGCAATGTCCTTTGGGGTGTTCACACTGCAAGGCCAGAATGCCGCAGGTTTCCGGACATTTGTTACGGTTATGGTCCCTGTTTGGGAACCCGAAAGACTTCTACCTTTCGGGTTCAGGGTTCAGGATGATACGAAGTTCATGGCATAGGATAAAATGCTGTCATCAAAACTTTTTTTTTCTGAATTTTGCAGGCATGACTTCACAAGCGACGCTATTGGGTCGACTAGGCAAACAAAGCACAAGCTTGACACTGATTCCCAATCATAAGCCATGAACCGTGATCTACCCCAGACCCGGAGCCTTAGGTAACCTTACTGTAACGTCTGAACATTAAGAGTCTCTAAACACTTAAGTTAGCTATTCCTGCTCCCTTCCCTGCGCCAAGCTTCGAATGATCAGCTCGAGCCCTTCGGCTTTACAGAAACGCTGCGTAACGTCACCTTGCAAGGCTACCGTTCGGGGCCTCGGGTTTGGGGTTTGCAGCTTAGGGGAAGAACAGTTCAGGGCGATTGGTGTCGGGCGCCAGGGTCTCGGTCTAGGTAGTGTACAAGCCACAATAACTCGGACATTCATCTCCGCATCATCCCTGCATATCTACGGCACCAATGCATAACATGCTTCAAAGTCCCGGACAAACTTATCCTGCCGTGATATTACTTGTGCTTTGGAACTAGGACTCAGGGCACCGCGGCTCGGGGCTTGGGACTTGGGGTTAGGGACTATGATTTGGTTGGGGATGAGGGTTCAGGACCAGGGTCTGCCTGGGATATAAATATATATACATATATAGGGTTTGGGAAGCAGGTACATACCTGGCGTACTTTACGCCAAAAAGTTCCAGAGCAAGCACGGCACGCAACTAGAAATTTGCTTTCGCTGAGCCGCGACGTATTGCCAGAGTTGCAGTTTGGGATTTTGGCTCTTCAGCCTCATTCCAGCTCTTTGGCTTCTGTGCAGGCGGGACGCTCACGCATGGCACATCCTGCTGTCTCTCAGCCAACTCTGCACGCAATTCGGCCCACTAATTGAAAAACCAGCGGAAATGGGCATGACCTGCATCTGTGAAGGATTGAATCCTGCAATTGCTTCCGTAGCCTCCTTTGTCGCATAACCTGCCTCGCAACCTGTTCCAGGCCGATGTGAGCTCCCCAGCCCGCTTTTCCGGGAGCTCCCTGCTCCAGCGCAATCTGCTGGTCGCCTGTAGGGGAACGAATGCATAAATACAGCCAGAGGCTATCACGATCACAAGGACCCATTCCTCCATGCCGCAATAAGAATCAAGCGGCTCGCCTCACATGTGCTCACCTTTGAGCATACCCAGGCTGAGTTGAACATCTGTTGAAGACTTGTAGCATATCACTACTGGCTGCACAAAGGCAAGCCTCTTTTTGCGGTGAATTTGATCTTCTTTAGCTTCGGGGCCGCTCAGAAGATTTGAGTCTGGTAGTTCGAGTTGCTAAGAATACAAAACAGCTACATTCTCTTCCGTTCCCTCAGATACCCGGGAAAGCTTAAGCATATAGACTATTGCCGATGAATTTCTGCTCAGATTAGGAGCATTTCAGGAGGTCACCTCAAAACCTCGCAGCAGTTAGCTCTTCTGGAAGCAGCCAGAACCCGTATTCCAAATGCCAAGCCTTGAAAACGTACACGCGTCGACAATGTTTTCCCTACAGAGGCGAAGCGCCATAACAATTCCCAACGCGATCATGCGTTCTTGACCCATGGACAGCCAAGCAGAGCACACAAAGCTCAATCCCTGAACTCCTCAAAGCTGAAGCCCTAAGCTATCAACGCCAGGAAGCCTTGACTATCAAGTTAATCATGCAAAGCCCCAATCTGAACGCTGCAGCCGAGTTGCGTCCGAAGTTCTTCATCACTTGCCAGTGCTTGTCCCGAGGGCCTGTGAGGATACAGGTCACATTTTCTTGTGGATTTGTAGGGGTCCGCTTGCAGTAGGGGCTTGAAGAAGAGTCTATAAGCTTTTGTGTGGGATGTTGGGTTTTCCGGTTTGTGGACCTTTGGACTAAGATGATTGTGTAGATTTCGCGGTCAGGTTATAAGGTCTCATGGTACCCAGGGGCAGCTCACAACATTTCGAGCCCTCATGTATTCAACAGTGTCCTCTGCTGCCTTTGGGGTCACATGCTATGTTCGGCACAGGCAGTATACAAGGATCACAGGTGGGTATATAGCTCACAAATGGAGGACACGTGCAGAAAAGAATCGAAGTATAAAATATGGTTTAAGACAGCGGCGTAAGCATGTTCCAAAACGTCAGACTTCTTCAGGAATTGTGGTGGTAAAGTCTGCTTAGGGTCGGGCAGGATTTTGTGCATCAGCAGTAGCCCTCAAACCCCGCGCACCAAAAGCTCCATGCAGCAAGCTATGTGGGAGTTTTCCCAGTAAGAGGCATCCTCAGGGGGGTGTATGGGGATTACCAGGAGATTATGGGGTCCCCCTGATGTATTGTGTAAGGATAATTTTGAGAAATTGTGTAAATGATTGTGAATTCTACAAGCACTTCGCACATGTAGTTTGGAATGGTAGCACATTGAGAGCCCTCAACCCTCCAGCTAAAGCTGCTTTGGCCAAACCTCCCTCAATTGCTGTTGCTTCCACCCTTGGATCAACCCCGTACACCTAAAGCCCCAACTCCGGGAAGGATGCTGAGGTTGCCGCTATCATGCACCTCAGAGAACGCACTTAGGCCACGTCTTTTTCTAGAGCAAGTCCCAGACATGAAGCAAACAGCGAAGCACTGGCAGCCAAGGTGCTCTCCACAAACAAGCATGAAACTTCAGGGGACCTATGTAGCGTAAACCTAAACCCTACCCTACACTGCATCAGCAAATTCTTTTGGAGGTTTCCTGTTCGTTTAGGGGAGGGAGACTGTGGCGCGGGCTCCGAAACTCTTGAGTGGATCTCTTCGATTCTCTGGCCTTGGCTCTCTCCGTGCGCAAGGTTTGGAACTAAGGCGAATACAGCGGTTGATGATCGATGATGTTGTCAGAGATTGAGGGGCCTACCGGTCGCAGTAGAAAAGCTCTATAAATCTGCCCAAGCAGGCTTTGGGGAGGCTGCGGGTCTTGTGTCGCTGAAGGTAGTAGCATTTCACAGACATGGGCGCGCTGAGGCTACGCTGCTGATCTTTAGCTTTGTTGTGCTGAGCTTAATGTAGGACTCCTAGTCCACAGCCTTTTGCACCGGCCGGCTTCAAATCCAGGATCTCCATGCTTTGTTTTCAGCAGTGCGAGTAGGTTTCTCCACGGACTGCCACTACAAACGGCTACATATCTGAAAGTGCAATACTCCTGAGTTGAGGCCCGCAGAGACCGGCGCTGAATATGTGGATACCCTGACAAAGGTTATTTTTACCCCTGCCACCAAAACTCAACCCGAAACCCCTCAATGACAAAGGCTAAGATCTGCAAGGCTATAAGCCCGCAATCATATAGAAAGATTAGACCCCGTCTGACCTGGAACCTTCCCCAACAATAGTGTGAACTCTTTAGTGGGAGTTTGCAAAAAGCGGAAGCTCAAAATGTCTCTCCAGACATTCCGAGTAGGCTTTGAAGTAAGGTGAGCGAAGGTGTGCAGAGGGAGGGAAACGTGGGGTGCTCCTGTAAAAGGAAGAATGTTGTAACTACTGAGGCATTTAGGGCAGAGGGACTTCGGCAGGCACGCTAAAACAGTGGCGACAAGAGGGCTGGTAATGCAGACTTCAGAGCATGCCACCCTTGGCCCTGAAATTTCTTGCCCAAACACCGAAATGAGTCCTGGTATCTGAATTCTAAATGCTGAGCCCCTAAATACTACTAAACACTCAAGACCAAAGTCTCATACCCAAAGCCACAATCCAGCTCCTTATCCGTGAGTGAAACCCGTTTGACTCTATCTACACCCTGTCTTTGCAAAGCCAGTGGCTTGTGCGACAACGGGTCAGACCACAGGATGTTGTACACCTCAGAAGGTAGCTCGGGATTAGGGTTTGACCTTAGAATTTCCGAATACAGGGCTTAGGTTTTAGGATTTGGGGTTGAAGGTTTTAGGCCACCGGATCTTGCATGCCTAAGTATTTCTAGTTTCAGTGCAAGGGTAGGAGCTTGGCAGTTAGGGATTTTTTGACGGCGTTTCAAAGGCGCATTTAGGTCAGTTCTTGAGTTTCTTGAAAATAGTATTTCCCAGAGTCTCACTGGCTGTACAGCCATGATCAAGTTTTTGCTGCAACTTCTCAAGTCTCCCAGAGTTCTGCGGTTGAAAAGGTGTCTTGGTTGTCGGTCCGCGCAGTTTCTGATACTGTAAGCTATCATATTAGCCAGACAGGTCTTGAGTGTGGGGGTCAGAGGCTATCAAAACCCTCTTATGACCTTGACAGCTAGCTAACCTAGCTTAAAACTCATTGATTCCCCATTGTATAGGGCTACTGAAATGTATCCATATGTGAGGAGTCCAGGTGTTTTGGACCGTTCCTCGGGTCAGTGCTAAGGGAAATTAAGTCCTTGAAGCCGTTTTGCTGCGACTTATGACAGTGAGCATGTGGCAAACGCATGAACTGTTTCGGTCCAGAGTTGGGGCTGCAATTCTTGTCGTACAGAAGCCAAGCAGAAATCACCACTCCAACTTGAGAAAGGCCAATGCTGGTCACAGAAACCTCCGATACCCGCAAACCTCTGGCACCTTACATGGAAAGCCCCTCCGCAAGGAAGTAGTCCTCCCTAGAAGGCACCCGCACATCCTAACTGGACTACTTCACAACGAGGACAGGATTCAGACCACTGACAGCTCGGGACTTCTACGCACTATGGCCTGCACGGCTAATGCATGCAAGAATCTACGCCCTCCATAGCGAAATGGAGCTCCTGCGGATCAAATATCTTCTTGGGTTGGATCAGATGCAAAAAAGTTTAGGATTGAGCTGGTACATAGAGCTTCAGATGCAGAGATTTTTGCCAAGCATGGAGCGGGAGAATGTCAACGCTTTCCTATGAATCCAATCAGTGAACACGAATACGAGCCTTCAATAGCTGCATAAGATTTCACATGATTGCTCTTGACATAGGGATACGGAAGGAAACTTGGGCCTGTTAAGCACCAGATTGGTCAATGAACATCGAAAATTTCAGTAGTCACGTATCTCAAGGAGAAGCGATGGCAAACTTCTGAAAGGAATTTCCCCTCGCGTGCGCCCAAGAAGTAACGCCCCGAGAATGTCTGAAGACATCCCCCGAAACAGGAGGCATGCTGTGCGCGAGTGGAGCTGGCCTCATTTCTTTGCCGACCGTTGAACATCCCTTCAAAGAACCTCCAAGAGCAACATCGAATTTCCAAACTGCACCTCATAAAGCAACGGCGAACCTAGACCTTACTATTACCAACATATGGACATAGATTTCAGGCAGGCAGACGTACATGTGCATATGCATGGATGATTACAGATACATACGTGCTCAAGTTGCTGTCCCATTCTTTGCACGCAACATGTTCGGACCTTGACAGCAAGGCTCTGCGGAATGAGGCTCTTGAGGTTCCTAGGCCCTGTGTCTTAAAAGCAACTGGTCTAAACATGTGGGATGATTGGGGCCCTCAGGCCTGAACCCTAAGACACAGAAACCTCTCCTTCGAAGTGAGGGGCCGCTCAACTAAGGACAGGTCTTCGAGCGTCCAATCCTGGTGTCACAAGCTTGGAAGATCTTCGGGGTAAGGCTTAGGCATAGTACCAGGAGGTTGCAATTCAACACTCTTTCTAATTCAACCATTTGCAACGACTATGGCGGCTGTAGAGCAGCCGTGAGAATGGCTGAGATGGGCCACATGGACTATTGCACATTAATGTGCTGGTCGGGTGCAGGCTTCATGGGGCAGCATGTCTGTGGTATATGTGTTCCAAAATGATGTGGCTCAGTCTTCAGAGGACTCAGGGCTCAAGGCTACGTTAAAAGGGCTGGGTGCTTAAGCATGGGCGTTTCAACAATACTTTCCTGCAGTATCGTACCGAACCGTACCGGTACCGTACCGAACCGCGCTTGTTTGGTGGCACCGAACCGAACCGTTTCCCCTCCACCCGCCCCTCC
>CAJNIZ010006780.1:73086-145728 GCA_905231905.1 Symbiodinium pilosum | reverse complement strand
AAACCGAACCGGACCGAACCGCAAGCTTAGATACGGAAATGAAGATTCGGTGCCAGGGTCGAGGCATTGTGGCTTAGCATGATTCTGGTAGCTTAGCTTGGACAATCAGAGCGTCATTTTCATCCTAAGCTCAACGCACTCCCAGATGGGGTGTTTTCTAAGAGTCAAGCCTCCACCAGTACACCCTCAAAATGAGAGGATCGCAAAAGGCATTTCCTGTCATAAGCCCCCTCCTAATGTCATCCTTCCAGAATTACTTGGCAGGCATGTCATGAAATCCGACGGTGTGACGTGCCATGTTGAGCTGTAAGAGACAATCGGCCGTACTTTTCTGGTAGTACGGGGTTGTTCCACCTAAGCTAAGCATTCAAAATGCCCGACGAACCCCAACAAACTCCTCAACACTCTCTGAATGCTGAATATCAGAAAAGCCATGTCTTCTAAACCCTAAAGCGTAAAGAACCTTTAGCAGACATACTCTCCCATCTCTTAACCATACCCCAGCAACCCCAAACCTACCTAGACCTACCCTGGACTGCATGCTGAGCTAGCCACTCCCGGGCCCAAGCCACCATGCAGCACCTAGGAAGCGTTGGGGTCCGCTAAGAATGGATGCAGGAAGCACAGATAGATGTCATATGGGTTAGCGTGTATGGCTTGAAGCTGGCGGCTGTAGGGTGTCAGCCTCCTGGGGCGAATGGGGCTTAAGTCACATACCTTATCAGCTACCATGAGGCCCGGATCTGGCCCTCACGCTACCATAGCACACGTGGTTGCACTCAAAAATAAATTCCTAGATGTCTGGCCCTCATATTAAGGGTTGAAGCGTTTCAATGGTTGTTGGTCGAGCTTGGAGCGCGGTGGTCCTGTAGTTTTGCAGCTGCTGTCGCAAGAAGCTCCCTGCCCCACAAGCCCTTTAGAGCTGGCATGCTCCAGTCACAGCCCCCCCAAGAAGTCGCAGGATACCCAAAGGCCTTGCAGCAAGCATAGTAAGCCAGCTGGAGAGAGCGCTAATTAGGAATCTGCACGCCCACAGAACTACGACTCATGAACCTGTCAGCTTCAGTTCTTAAAAGTCCAGGAAAGCAAAAAGAATGCATTCTGAGATGGCTTGCAACCCCAAAAGTGAGAAACCAAAGCTTTTCCCAAGTCCCTGGCCAGAATTTTGCGTTCAACTCGTGCAGCAAGGGGGAGCCTGGGTAGAGGCGATGGGTTTACATGTGGAGGGCCGTAAGTCGGCAACAGGAATTGTGATCAAAAAACAGAGGCCCCCAAGCACTGGGAGCTTGCTATGCTGTTGGAAGTTGTTACGATCAAATAGCACTGAGCTCGAGATGTTTGGTTTTGGGCAGGTTTCAAGCTCAAGTGCCCTCGTGCCTTTTTGGTGGAGGTAGTGTGCACTTCACCAGAAAGATCCTACACAAGCTCTGGCTTTGAAGTCCAAAGCTCCCGAACTAGGACAAGGTAGATTGCATCTCCCAAGTCTTGCAATAAGGCACTCCTGACCTTTGCAGCAAGAGTCCTGACGCACTTCTGCCTTTTCTCTCTAGTAGGCTCCGTTTTCTCCAGCTGTGACGGAAAGATCTACTGCAACATGCTTCAACAAGAATAAATCCCAAGCTTCACATCTAAACCCTAAGAGCATTCAACTCATCGCTCGAAACATCCAGCAACTGCAAAACTCAGGCTTGTGCCACTCGAACATCGACTGGAAGCCTGGATTCTGCAGCTCTCTGGTCGTGGGCTTCCAGACGGTATGGGAATTCAGGGTTTGGGATGTGGACTTCAGGAATTAAGGTTTAGGATTTGCCGCTTTGATGTTTAAAGCGGTATGCTTTGAGGGTTGGGGATGGTTTGGGTTGGGGCTCAAGGTTTGGGTTTCACGTATTGGCCTCTTGAAATTGAAGATCAATGCAGGTCAGGGAATGGAATCAAAAGGTTCTGCATGTGCTCAAAAAGGATGGTCTTTAGGTAGTCGAGGAAGCCAACAATGCTGTTAGCATTTTGAGAGCATAGCCGTCATCATCATAGTCTCAGCAGTAACTTGCACATTCCTGGAAAAGCTGCTCATTCATATCCAGGAAAGCAATGTACCAAAACCAGCCGCCTACTCCAAATTAAAAACCTGCATCGTGGCCCCCAAACTTCGAAGCCCCTGAATTTAAAAGCCTGTCACCTAAACCTTGCCTGAAAGGGTCCAAGTGCGTAGATTGGGCTTGCTTTGGGCCCAAAGCCCTTTCCATATCGCCGTGGTCGGGTTTTGGGACTGAAGCCCTTAAAAGCCTAACCCTCAGAAGCCCAGGAGCTCTCGAAGATCCTCTTGCCCTCCTCCACGCCCAGGGCTTCAGCGCCTTGGTAGCGGTTTCGGGCTTTTGGGTGGCTTTAGTGCTAAGGCTGCCTTTTTTTTTGAAGAGTGCAATCTAGGATCTGTGTTCTGCGGCTTCGGGAGAACTTAAAGTTTGGAGATTCGAAGTTCAATTGCTTAGGATTTAAGCTTCTGGCAAATTTACTGGGGACTTGCTACCTGAAAAACGGAAAGGAACGGGGCAGTGGATCACAGGCTGTGCTGCCCCGACGACTATATCCGCGGCTTGGCGGTCACAGTGTAACGACTGGGGTTTGCTGGCGGTTGGGGTGTGCTGGTAGAATCTTCAGTATGGTTTTCGTAACGGTCATGTTAACTTCGATCTTGAGAAATGTTTCATGCAAATGACGTTCAGGCTAAGCGGTTCTGGGGCCAAAGCTGCATGATGGCCAGTCTTTTATCTTATCATATGTTGGCTTTGTGCCGAGCTTTGGAGTTTTTGACTGCGCGTGGTAACATCTTTTGAAGGGACATCTTCACACGAGGCTACAATCAAAACCAGGTACTGCTTCCAATTTTGCAGAAACATGCTTGATGAGCTGGAAGTTCTCCTCTGCAGTGCCCTTCGCTCGGGCTTCGGTTGAGGTGCATGAAAGTTAGTGAGGCCTATCTAATTTAAGTAGGAGAGATCATAATAAGTTGGTAGAAGGTTCGGTTAGGCATTAGGGTTAAGAATTCGCTCGGGAAGGATTCGCCCAAGGAATCAACCCTATCGTGCTTGCTCAGCTGGCCGCAGGACCCCAAAAATGTGCACAGCTAACGCTTCAGCTTGAAAAGATCCAGTCGAGAAGTGTGCCCGGGTAACCACCTCGACATACCTCATACTTCTTTCCTCAAAAAGGAAAAGCAGACCATAGTTTCCTTGACGCCCGCCAAAGAAGCTATTCACTAGTTGAGGGCCCCAATCGAAATCTCAAAGCTTCAGCTTTGCGTCCACAATCTGATGCGCTTAAGAAACGAACCCCAAATTATAAGCCTTCATGACCATATCTGAGGCTGCGCACAGGCTCTGTCAAAGCCCAGGCTGCCTGACATGCAAGCGGAGCTTTCTTGTTGAATCGTTTAAGCTGCCGTGGAATCATAAACTCGTGTTCTCAACCGCGATAATAATTGCTAATTTTGCGTCAGAACACCTCCAACATGAGCCCTAACATTAACCCTAGACGGTACCATCTCGAGTCTAGGGTTCCCTATCGTGGATCTGGGGGCTTGACAGTTGGTTTCTGCAGGGCTTCTGCTGGGGTGGACAATGAGCCCACACGAAAAAAAAGAAAAAGCGGCATGCATGGTCTTGGACGGTGTGGAGGCTGTTGCAAGCTTCCTGCCGCGTGGAACTGAATATCAAGCCGTGTTCCCGTGGGGCTCGCCATACTGAAGGACATAAAGGTAAGATAAGATGAAACATGGAGCGCATGCGAAGGGAACTACACATGAGCTGAACTGGAAACCATTGCAGGAAGCCTGAAACCCTAGCCAGAAATGTGAATCCTAGTGCCTTCACCCTAAACCCCAGAGCCAACACACTTTTTTTTGTCCTCTTAAATTTCCCTTCACGACAAAGAAATACTTTGCAATATCGTTTTAAGATTAATTGGACACATTCCGGCAGGCTTTGGGACCTAAACCCTGAACCGTATATCCTCTGACGATACCTCGAAACCCAAGCCCCAATCCTAGGAAAGTCTCGCCCCTGAATGCGAAAACCCGCTCAGGCGGTGCCTATTTTCGAAGTTCTCAGATTCTGCTGCCGGTCTTCCTGGGGTTGTGTTGGGAGCTCATTCATGTCTTGCCCATTTAGGCTTAAGCACTCATAAATGATGAGCTGATTTGATGGATCTTCACAAAACAGGAAAAGGTAAGTCTGCTGCAGCCCAGCTTCATGGTTGCCTCTGTTGAGCCAAACCTGGTTCGGGTACATGATCCTCAGCGGCGCAAAGCTGAAGGGTTTGGAGTGGGAAAGTCCCCAACGCACTGCGCGTGCAATATTGCAACTTAGGGCGCTATCACTGCCTCTGTACTATACCATAACAACAACAAAGTACTCCTGCATTATGATGATTCTTACTTGAAATTCTGCAAGCAACGTTGAATTAAATTGACAACCGACAACCGAAAACCGCTCAGGTCTCACGGCCCAGCACGTCAGTTTGCGCGATGGATGTGTGTAGGGCTTATGGTTTCGCGACAATTAGCACTCCGTCAAAAACTAAGGGCTTCCGTTATTGACATTTTGTCGGTTAGGATTTAGAGGGGCGTAGGGTTTGTAACAAAACTACATAACGTTCACTCTTTGGGGCTAAATCCAACTGCCTATGATACAAGGCCAGCATGCTGCGCACATGGGTTCAAAAGTCGAAAAAATCCCTACTCGAAGCTTCAGAACCTGCAACGCGGAGATGCCAAGCCAAACCCCTAAACCCCAGCTCTGAGCCCTTAAGCCACTTGCCTCAGATCCAAAATTTACAGCCAAGCAGCTTCAGGGAAAGGATCAAGACCATGACCTGCTCACGGGCTCACGTTCGACTTTCTCAACAATCATCCCTAAGGAACCCTTGCACAATTGCAATCAATGTCCCGTACCCTCTGGAATGATCTTGTAAGGACATTCCAGACTTGTCAGCTTGTACTGACAAGCTTGAAAGAACACTCCCAGAGCTGTGTTCAGTATCTGTAGGGCTTGCAGTTTGGTGCTTCGTTTTCATGTTGCTCGTTGCAAAGTCGAGATTTGTTTCCAACTACCCACTTGGCATTCATGAACTTGCAAACTGAGGCCTGGCAGACAACTCACCCTAGGCCCCAGGCCGTGAAACACGGAAATGCTGACCCTACATACTGAAACCTGGAACCTAAGCTTGACGCCTTAGGCGTCAAGCCCTCAGCCCCAAACCCTGTAACTGTGAGGGCCAGGGTTGCAAAGTAAAGGTGCTGTTAGCATTTCCAGACTTGCCCTAAGTGCAGTTCAAATATAGCTCAAGGCTTTGGGTTTTGGGTCCCATGGCACCAGGATGCTCAAAGACAGGCGGAAGCCTTTCCTAAGTCATTGGGGCCTCTCTATGGGCTTCCAAATTTAGGGATTCTCTTGTTTCTGGAGATCGAAGCACTAGGACCCTATTGCTTAAAGCTTGGCACGAACAAGGCAATGAAGCAACACGCTCTTCACCCCAAACCCTGCAGACCCTGACAAGCCCTTCCAAAAAATTGATGTCTAGACTTGGGGGTCCCTACAGTAAGGATCAGTATTTGCGGTATGCAAGACCCTCCTTATCTTTTTTAGGTACTCACATGGAACCATAGCGCTTTTTTGCAAGGCACACTCAGCCCAGGTGTTCGGTGTTGGTGCAAACGTGCAAACTCGCTTCCCTCGAATGCTACTAAGCACCTGCCAACCTGGTAATGATGCGAAGTCCATCCAGGATGCCAAAAATGTTTGGGGACATGCTTAAAATGAAGGATAGGGAGTGACATGAGCTCTCAAAATCTTGAGTTTTTGTAACACCCTACTTAATCCATTTAGAACATATAAATTAACAAGTAGATGGGCCAAGAGTTGGGCGCCAAGATTTGATGGTAACTGTAAGCTCTATACCCAAAGCAAAGCCCTAACCTCGAAAGTCCCAAACCCCAAATCATGAAGTCTGCACCGAGTCTGCACCAACACCTGGCGCTGTACACCCCGCATTATGCGGTCGTCGTTCACTCCATATCCTCTGGCGGTTCCATGGCCTTGTCGGAGTCCTTCGAAGGCATTGCTACCAACATGCACAGCCCACAGATAACCTCCACGCAGGTGGTCAGTTACAAAAACCCCCCAAACCCTAACGGTCCAACCAAGAAATTCCATCCCAAAACGCCGGAGTCCTTGGAGTTGTCATCCTCTGCCTCCTTCACGAGCATTTAGGCTTAGGATTTCGGAGTGACATTGTTGCTGGGCCACTGCGTTTATCTACCTGATCATCTTTTTAGGACTGAGAGGGGGAGCCTGGAAGCCTCAGTGCCCCTAGAACCCCGATATCAGCCCCAAATTCAAAGCGTCTAAGCCGACCCTTTGTTTGCCTCCACCTGTTGTTTGAACCAAAGCGCGAAGATTAAACCCAAAGTCGTGTCCTGAAACGTCAGACCCTACATCCCTGGCCTTAATTTTGCACCTTCAGCCGTTATCGCCGCATTAAGCTCCAAACCCTATACAGCTACCCTCAAACTCTACAGCCCAAATCAAGATCCTGAAGCCACATCCTCTGCCACCTCGAGCCTGAACCTTTTGAGCCTGAAGCATGAACGCCAAAGCCCTTCATTAAATCCGAAATCGTCCACCCCAGGCCCTAACGCTGAAGTTCTTCTCCCTAGCCGTGTTTAATCTATATAAACTTCACCTGTACCCCTGGCGCCTAACCCCCACCTGTAAAACCGGCATTAGCCCCTCAGACCCTAAGCCCTCAGCCTTTAAGCTCCCGAACCTCAAACGGTGAACCCCAGTATGACCTTCTCTTGTTCTGCGACCACGTCCGCTGGGGGTTGTACTTCCTCCTCCCCCTCCTTCTGATCTTGCATGGTCTTCTCCCATTCCTCTGGCAGCTAGCAGGCTATAGTAAAGCCTACATCGGATATGTAGGATTGCGTTTTGGAACTAGTTAATACCTTCGAGGAAACTTACGTGGGACTTTTCTTCTAAACCTGCACATGAGTCTTTGTACGGCCTGATTCCATCTTTGTTTCAGGAGCCTCCGTGGAATAGCATCGCAAATTCTACAAGGGCATGACGACGACGATGATGATGATGATGAGGATGATGGTGATGACAGTGGCAACAAAAAGATAATCGTGGAGTGCAAGCTTCCCCCATGCCTGTTGCTTTATAGCAAGCCTGAACTTGCAACAATGCTGTAGCCTGAACGGTGGATAGCACGTTCTCCCCTGTTGGCCCTGCTCACTGAAAGTAGTATGTGCCAACGTGCACCCTAAGTCACCGCTGAGTTTCCACTCCTGCACCCGAAACGTATGCGAAACCAAAACTCCCAAAACCAAGCGCATCATTGAGACACATCAATGTCAGCACCAGACCTGCCACTACAGTGTGCAAAGGTACGCAGTATGAGCTTGACAAGACCTGATGGCAACGAGGCATGTGGGCAGTTGTTTTGCCCCCCTCTGAACCCCAGTTCCTCAACACTCAAAAATCCTCTAGCCCCCAGCAAGCCCGAAACCTAAACCCTGAAACCCAGAAAGCAAGCAAGTTGTTTGGAAACTTGAAGTACTGGGTCCTCCATAATCCCTTTGTAATTTTAAATGCCCCTTTGTTGGGGCCCCAGTTTTTCAGAATCCCCACCACAACCTTTGGAGCACGGTATGCCCGACACCCTAAACCTCAATCTCAAACCCTAAATCCTATACTCCCATAAGCCCTTGAAAGGGATCCTCAAGGGTCCTACACATGCTAGTCTTTTCCAAGAAAGCCCCAGGCTCTTTCTTCTCCGCCTCAGTCAGTCCATCCGGCGGCGTTGGGTCCACCGGCTCTTCCTCCTCCTGTTAGTCTGATGTTTCAGGCGATAAAACGAGTACCCCTTGGTCAGGGGTAGGTAGGTGTTAGGCTGTGGGTCAAAAAGGAATAGTGGATGCTTAATGCAGAGGGGTAGGGCTCGATGCTTAAGATGATTTGGGTTCAGGGCATGGGATTAGGACGAGTTAGCATTGGTGGATTCAGGTCTAGATTTTAGGCTTCAAATACAGGGCTTTTGGGCGTAATCTTTCCGGGAATTTTGCGGTCTCAGTGTGGGAGAGTATTGGATCCTCTACCAATGAGCCTTTGCGCAAAAAGGGTTCACAATTTAGGCAGCAAAAATGGAGAACAGCCATAACCTGCAGCGCTTCTTAGATACTTCGTTCTTGTGGGATTCTCGAAAAAGTAACAATAGTTCAAGCGTCTTCTCACACATTTCCTCTGTGCAATCAGAATACTCCCCGTTCTCCGATGGACCGCCATAAGCGGTCCAACATCTGCATGAAACCCTTTATGAAGTCCAAGAGCCTCTTTCATGATCCAAGGGCTGCTTGAGTATTCCACAATGCTAGTCGTAGGTGCTCCTCCGTCACAACGAGCTTTACCAAGTATACTTAGAGAGCATACGGAAAGCGGATACATTGCAAGGGGATTAGACGGGTAAGCCTTCAGGATTATGAGGAGCAATTCTCATTTGGCGTCCTTCTCCTCCGAGGCGTCCTTAGCCTCCTTTGCCAAAGCCACCGTCTCCTCCGGTTTGGTCTTGAGCCTGGGATGTGCCTTCTGCTCAGGCTCTGAGCCAAGGCTCAACCTTTGTCCAGACCGGGATAAAAGCAACGTTTCATGTTTTCCGTTGATTAATAGCTTCAAATGCATGAAAACGAAGAAAACATTGTTCAACAGGGGTTGAGCAGCAGGGAGCTGGTCTTGGAGTCCGACTTGGTGTCGGATGTTGCGGCCTCGTTGGCCTCATCCTCCGCCGAGGAGTCCATGGGCGCATCCGAGTCCGCATCTTCGACGGCTGCAGCCACCTTTTCCTGGGCCATGGCCTCCGGGCTTGAGTCGGGAAGGTCATCTGCTTCGGCATCCTCCTTCTCGTCCTTCGTGGACCCATCATCCTCGATGGGTTGGATCACCTCGGCATCCTGCTCCTTGATCTCTGCGAGCTCCTCCTTGTCCTCGGACTCCTCACCGGCGGCTGTTGCCTGCACAGTGCCATTGGCACCTTGTGCAGCCAGGGCCAACGTGTCCTGTTGAAACTGGCAGGGAGGGGGTGGAGCAAGTCTAGAGCTATTTCTAGACGACGAGGGTAAGTATCCTCCAAAACTCATGCCGCAAGCTACTTTGTAGTTCTGAAGAAGGAAAATGCCTTGGTATAGCATGCAGACAAACATAATCTGAATGCAAATACCGCAAACAAGAACCAGAAATTTGACAAGGGTCTTCAACACCTCAAACCCTCAACGCCAGAGCCTAAAACATTCCACACGAATGCCAATACCTGTACTCTATACATGTGCACTCTTCCTGAAATGCGCTCATATGAACCTTCCCGTTGTTGGGAGCAAGTTTTTGTAAACTCTAACCCCCAAACTCTTAGCTTCTTTACATACAAACATTTCAAACCAATCCCCAGAGCTCCTTGGTAGTCTTTGTCGCGAGCTGCGGCTTCTCCGTGAGAATGAGGCCAGCCCCCAGCTGGAACAGGAGCATGGGGAGCAGGAAGCGGACCATGGCGTACCTTTTTTCAGTTCTTCTAAGGTTTGCGGGAACTTTGTTCAGGGTGCACAGTAAGTTGAGGGTCAAGGGTGGACGGCTAATCCCCAAGCCCTATGGCTTGTCCAATGATTTTTTTTTGCACTAGGCGTGCGTAGCACTAAAGGAGAATCAAATCTGCTATGTAGTGCTGGACTCAATAGGACGTCGTAGATTGTCACCTGACACTCGGAGTCCTGCTTTCCTGCCTGGAACACTGATGACTACAGGATTCGAACGGAAAGTTCTGGGTCATAGAGTGCTCTGCAGCAGACGGCTGTTCCGTGGCGAAAACAACCAAATCTCCAGAAGCCTAGGAGCCCCCGAGGGCAGTGACCTAGCGAAAGCAGTCTGGATTCCAGTCTGGACCACCGGGCTTTCATCAATGTACCTGGAAATTGGGCATGATATGGCAAACCAATCCCAACGCCAGGATGAAGAACTCGGAAGTGTTCGAACTTCATCCCAATACCCTTTTTTCACCCACCCTAAGCTCTATACCTAAGGAACAGAGCCCAAACCAGGACACCTGGTCTCAAGACCTGACGGGCGCAAACCCTGATCTGATTGGGAGAAGCTTTCGGTTGGACAAGGCCGGGCTTCAGAAAAGAACTTCGTTCAAGGCGGTGCTGCGAACTGCAGGAACAGTGCTTGAGCCAAATGTGCCACCGGTTTCTCAGAGTTAGGTGTCCGTCCTGGGGAGTCCCCATGATAAAGCTACTGTACTCCGGTGTGTAGCCCATATCATGTCAGGACAGAGGCCATCACAAATAGCCCCCTGCAACATGTATGATGCCAGCTCGTGATGATGGGGATCAACGAGTCGACGGGACTGCACCTTCAAAATACCTACTTGGTTGAGTGGGAGTGAAGGAATGGATCCGACAGTAGCACTATACATGCGTGTAAAATAGTCGCTGCAACTCATTGCCTCGGGATTTTTTCAACTATTACGTACCACATCTCTGAGCCACGCCTGAAAAGTAAGCGCTTGTTTCTGAACAGCATGGATCCCTCATGATGTTATTTGATAATAAGGACAGCTACTTATTTGCGAAACTCCATGCGCACATGTGGTTGAAGGAAGCTATTCGGTTCATCGGTGTGAAAAGCTACTGATTCTCAGAGACCCATGGGGACGCTTCTCCACACCAGCACTGTTCCTGAGTTTGCGTTTGCCTCCAGTTGGTGCCGCCCACGATCGACCCAGTCTCCATTGAACCTTGGCTATCAATGGAGCTTACTTGGGAGTTACGCTGCAGTCTAAGCAATGTCGCTTGCGCAGATCCTTTTTGAGGTTCAGGGTTGTCCGAGCGCAATTTGTCTTGAAGATCGAGCAAATCTGTCATACGGCGGCCTCCAGAAGGAAATGTTGTAGACAACTGCGAAGTGTTTGATGAAAGGCGTTGAATTAACTCTGTGGGGCTTAGAAGTACAACCATTCAGATACTGCCAAAAGTTTGTGTGTAAATGTAAGCGCTGGGCTTTAAATTGTTTCTAGGTTCCCTAACATTGTACCCCTGCTTGCCTAACGCACGCTCAGCTAAGGATGACTCAAAATCAGAGCTTCCCTTCAAGTATTGCAACAACTTTTACTGTTGCAAGTACTGTTAGTTTTACTCTTTCCAACGTCTGGTGATATAAGGTTCGATAGGCGCATCCCTGTTCCTGAATGAAAATTGTTGGCCAAGCGAGGTCCGATTTGCTTTGCCTTCGCAGCTTTCAAGATTCAGCTGATGCCGTCGGCGATGCATAGTTTTGGACTTCAAGTGCATGAATGTGTGTAAGCATGTATGCATGCATGCATGCATGTATGCATGTGTGTAGGCGTCTGTTATACTTGTAGACACAGTATGTACGGGCTTGGACGCCAGTCTCCTGAATCTTCAAACGCATGCCCATTTTTGAAATGCAAGCGGTCATCAAGCTAAAAAGCTCGGATTGTTTTTCAATCATCAGGGTCGCAAGGCCATGAAGTCTTCCACTGCTGTCCCCTACGCATACCCTCTCTAGGAAGAAATGCTGAGACCAGATTTCTGCAGCATCTCCAGATTTCGATAAGAAGCTTCTGTTGTACATGGGTCTCCTCTATAGGTTCAGATATTGCCCTGAACCCTCAACCTCGAAGCATAATCCCCAAAACCAAAACGATTTTAGACCAGCGGCACCCAAGACATGGGCTCCTCATCATTGTCCTACCAGGGCCAGGTGCTGACAATATCGGCAATTCTGAAAACAAGGGGTCCACTTCAACATGGCTCACGTCATTCAGAATGATTCGTACTTTTATATATTCAGGCTAGAGACAAGGTAATACTGAGCCGCAACCCTCCGGCCACTCCAGTATGTCATAGTGGCCTATGTTCGATAGCAGGCCCGTTAGCGCACCGCAGCCAAATAGGAGTATATGACGTCTTCTGCCTCCCTTACATTTGGAATACCCATATGCCCCCAGCCAAAAAAAACCCTTCAAGAGTGACTGCGTCCTGCTCATCATCGTCAGGCCTGCAAATTCGCTTGCATGGGACTGGTGGGGTTAGGGTATAGGGCTCAGCGTGCAGGGGTCCACTGGGAGCATTGTTTCCGGTGACAACAGGAACCGCCCCTCCTTACTTGCGAATTCGGCTGTCTACCTTCGAATATGTCCGTTCGAAAGTTCGTGCAAGCACATAGCAGCATGGCTTAAGGTCTTCTTGCATCCAGCTTTGAAAGAAAAAAGATGAGATGGACTTCTGAGAGCTAGCAGCTCCTCCAAATTTGAATAGAGTAGAATGGGAGTCCTTTTGGTTTAAGCCTCGTAGCTACTTAAGGATGGATGCACCTTTTTTGGTGTTGCCGAAATTGACAAAACGTCCCATGTAGTAACCGTGCTGAGGAGATCATGTGCTAAGAGTTGACGGTCTCTTCGCTGCGGATAGGCAGGTTTATAAGACCTTGCCATAGAAATCGTATATGGCCCAACACAGTCCAAGATATGCCATCAAAAAGCACAACATTCCAAGCAAGGCCGCGGCTCCTGAAACACCGAGGTCATTACTTTCTCAGAAGAGCCACCAAAGAAGAGGCAGACACCCCTCTTGGACACTCTCAACCCTAAGCCTTATCAACCGCTATATGGCCCTTGCACCACTCTCGTGGAGCCTCTTTGGATCGCTTTTCAACATAAAGCTTCATCTTAGACCGACCTTCTCTTCAAGCAAGCTGAGGAGGCAAGCCGGATTTAGAGCCTGGATCAAGGTATGCTCTTGGCTGCGCAAGTACTTCCAAAACAAGGGTCCCGAGATCTACACCGCGAAAATGTCATCACCATTCAGACACTGATGTTGCAAACCCGGGACCCAAATCCTTCAACCCCATGCATTAGATATCCACACCCACAAGCGCCCGCCGTACTCTGACGGTTCGGGATTCCGGCCATATAGCACTTCCCAGCCTTCCGTAAAAATGAAAAAGCAAAAGGAGATCACGGAACTGACCATGAATGTCTCCTCAGCTGCGGCTTTCCCCGAACAGGAGTACCGACGGGGTACCCTAATGTAGACCCGTGATTAATAAACCGCCTCCTTGGAAGTGCCTTAATGTTAGGATCCCTATTATAATCCCAGTTAGGCGGAGGGGGTATTAATCAGGGGTTTACACCAGGTATATGAGGATCTAAGGGCACTGCAAAGGTGCCACTGAAGCATTATACGGAATATTTGCATTTGAAAATCCCAGCTGTTGCAGGGTTGAGCACTTAGGGATTTGGGGTGTGGCAGTTTAGTTGGGATTTAGGTATGCAAGGCGTGGGTAGTGTCTGACACTTGGGCTTTAGGCGAGGTTGCCACTCCGCGATTCTTGTGGCGCCATCTCGGCTTTACTTCGTCCGATTTATCTTAGGATGAAAGAGGAAACCTTGCTGGGCAACTCCATTGCTTATATACAAGCAACTGATTTTTCCAAGAGTAGTTTAGTGGATTCGTAATGCTGGGCTGACTATTGAAAGGTTAAAGTACCCCATGCGATGAACGAACTTGCACCGTCTATTGCAGGGGCTTCGGCTGATTCAGTTTTGGCTCAGGTGCACCCAAAACCATCAATCATTTCCCTGAACTGTCCAAGAATCCAGCCCCCGAAAACTTTGAAGAGATTTGGCTACCGTACGATGAGGGCATTCTCAAAATGCCGGACATGTCGTAGCAAGGACCTGTAGCTTCAAAGCACAACTCTATCTTGATTCCCTTATGACTTTCACTGTAGTATTCACTGACAATCCAAACACAGGATCCATCACCTCCACACAACAGCAAATTCACCGCCAAAGTTCCGAAAACTTTTGCCGGAGCTGTAACGTCGGACACAATTGGCCTCCGGTTGGAAAAGGCTTAGGGTTAGGAGTAGGGTTTACGGCATGGATTCAGGTTTTCTTCCGGTGGTCGTTGAACACAGGAGCCACCACCCAAAGAAACAAACCTAATCCCAAAGTAACGCGTAGCATCCGTAAGATAAGGTAGCTGTGGATATCCTTCTTGTGATCAAGCCGTGGTGTGGGTTCTGAGTTCTGAGACAGGGCTCACTTCGCCTGCTGACCTTGGAACTTTACAGCATGCTATAGCCAGAAATGTCTGGTAGCACATGGTAATAATGTCTGAGGTAACCTCAGAACCCATAAAGTAGGGGCCGAAGGGGAGCGTTCCGAGCCAGAGTTTTGGGTTGAGGGTAGGTTTCAGGCAGGCGTATTACGAAGTGGCACGTAGTGTTGCGCAGGGTTGCTGCTCAGTGCCCCTCAAATCTGGCAAGGGGAGAAACTCTCATGAGTCAACATCTGACTATGTATGTTCCTTTTTAATCCAGGCCTCAGAAAACCGGCCCTGGTCACAAGGACCCCTACATGGATGTCATGTAATTGAAAGAGCCCATTCGCTCAGACCAAAACCGCTAGGATCAGGCTTAAAATCCCACATGCCAACTCCCTTCACTCTCTTTGGCGTTCATCTGGGGCTCGAAATGCAAAGCCCCACACCCTCTCTAAATCCCAAACTCCCCAAACCCCACACCCCGGCACCCCCTAGTTTCCATAAGTTGGGGCACCCCATATCTACCCCAATATACACTTAACCTTACAATAGGGGCCCCCACAAAAAGGGATCCCATATGTTTGGACGCCCCTAAACTCTATTTGCAGCCCAGCCGCTGTGATTTCATCAGCTCTGTGGCTTTTTGAATCAGGGCATCAATCTGCCAGGAGCTGAAGGTGACTTTGAGAATCTTCATGTGTTCTGGGGTTTAAAGATGCTGCGTCTACTAAACCAAGTAGAAGGTTTGAAACTTGGAAAGTGACGATGAGAGCTGGAACTTTTTAGGATGCAGGGTTCGAAGTAAAAAGCAGTGGGCCAAGTCGCAGAGTAGACACAGTGGGGCGGAGTTGCTAGCAGTGATACGATGGGATGGCAACAGCGATAGCAGTGGTAAGAGTGACACCTAAGGGCTGAGGGTTGACTAGGGCTTAGCGGGAATCTTACGAAGCTTACGCCACACAAGTGCAATCCAACAGGCGTTCTACGGACGTTGTAATAGCTGGAGTGAAATCTTCCTACCTGGGATATGGGTCAGTAATCAGTAGGTCAAGGGAAACCAACAATGCCCGGCTAGACCAGGATTGTCCCTTTCACCTGGCGCTCTACGGGGAACAAGAGCTAGCCGATTATGGAAAACATCTGCGCTGACCAAGGGCTACAGGAGAATGCGCCCGTTGAATGCTACCCGCAGGTACATACTCCTACAGGGCTCTATATACTCCATCATAAACGAATTGGCTTGAACGTGGTTGCTCGATAAAGCTGAGTTTGCAGCGGCGTACAGGTAACCTCTCTTCGAAAGATGGTAAAACGACATGTGCTCAGACAGGCACGAGGCTCGGCCCACTATTTTCATGAGAAGGGAATAAGTTCCGACTTTGGCCGAGGAACAACTAGCATCAACTAGCCCAACAGACACTTGCTATAAATCCCATCTACAATCCAAGAAGCGCCCGGCAGCTGTAACAAGTCACTCTCAGCTGTGCCCTGCCAGCAAGAGTCGGCACCACCGTTGCTTCGGCAGTCCTGCACATTCTGTCCAGCATTGTGTTGCTCAGTGCCTGTCCAGCACTTCTCACGCCACGATTCGCAGAGTCTGCAGACAACCCCCTTCCGCAGCATGGCCATCCTCCCTCCCTTTGCGACCTCTGATTTCTGACGGGAAGGATGCGCAGGACGCGTGTAGGGCACACTATCATTGCCCGATGACTCGCACCAACAAATCTCAATCACTGAGTGTAGGAGGGGCTCGGGGGTTCAAACGACAAAGCAAGGGCAAATAGAACCCCCAGATTCAAACGCACAACTCAGCTAAACTCAGCCCCCCCGCCTCGCAACATGCCACGGACTTCGAAACCAAAAAGAGTTGGCATTTAAAACTTGTTTGTACTTAACACCAAGCAAGATTTTGCGACACCCAAAATGTGATCAAGCCTTCAGGTTCCAGAACAGTGGGCGGCAAGTTACCACGCAAGCCACTTACACACCAAACTTGCGACTGCTGTTTGCTTACTAGTGCTGACATTACTCCTGAAAAAGCAGCCACGGCTACCCCAAGTCATGCCGCAATATGTGCTGTTTGCCTGATGCTTTATGAACCCCCAAAGCTCTATCAAGCTCTGAACGCGGGACTCGACCCACAAGCTCCAAACCTGCCTTCTCCGCATACTGGGCCTGAGTGAACAGGGGCTTTAGGCTTCGGACTGACATACAAAGAAGGCTCCATTCGGTGAACAACTGGTTGTAATTCGCTCAGACGCAATAACCGAAGAGCTGTGACCCGCAGGTCGTAGACCAGTTCACTTTGAGTGACTAAACTCAGTACGAAACCCTAGCGTTAGCTGCTGCAGTACACCCTGCAATCTAATTGTGGATGCCATGCCCCCCAACAGCGGAAGTGGGCACCCCAACATATGTAGTACTGGTTACAAGGCAAGGGCCCAGCGTCCCCAGCCAAAGCATCAAAAACGACCCAGTACTTCTTGGCCAACCCCTCCCCCCGCAATAAAGCTCCGCACTCCACCTTAGGAATCTCCTATTTCATTTTCTAGGCTCGCCGGCTCGCCATCAGTAATTTTTAGGGGCGCGGAAGTTTATCATCAGAGAAGGGGGATTGTCTTGTATTCTTGCGAAAGCCTCCCTGATATTTATGGTTGCTGCGCTGGGGCGAAATTGGAAAGAACACCACTTGGTGTTCTAATCTAGTAGTGCATCCAGTGCTCCTCGAGACACAATAAGGCTTCAACACACAAAGGCAAGCTGCACTGACCTAAAAACCGGCTTGTTGTACAGTCCTGCGCGAGAAGATGGAACCTAAATTGTTGGTCACCTCAAACCACGGATGTGAAACCCTCACCCAAGTTCTAGGTTCTTCGCAGACAGACCCAAAACTAAACCCGGAAACCCAAAAACCGTTAAATCTGGCCCAACGCAAGACCGTACACCCGAAGGCCTCGGACCTGACGTCCGAACCCTCAAATCCAAAACCTCGGGCCAGGTTGTTGAGGCCCAAACGTAAACCTCAAATCCAAAGCCACAAAATAATTTCCGTACCTCTTTGGGGGTCCCTAGAGTCAGGACTCTAGTATTCAGGGGTCTATATTTGGGCCCCCTATTTTGGGAAACAGCCACAAATCCTTGACTCTGGAAACCTGTACTTTCTGGTGCGTAGTAGGGAATATGGGAATATATTGTATTGGGAATATATAGGCGATATTCCCTCTTTCCCTACTAACCACCAGTAAGTTTACACACAACCCACAACTGCTGAAACCCTCGAATCCCATCACCGAGGACTGAAAGACGAGCTGCGACCGTATCTGTTGAGTAGCCTCTTGGGGCTTCATCGCCCTCAAGTAGCCAAGCCAACCTTGTCCATAGCTTGGGGTTTTGGGATCGGGGTTTTCGAGTTGGGGCCGTTGGGGGGTTTTAGGGTACAGGCTTGGGAATTCAGGAATTTTTTTGCTGCCCACAAATTCGTTCAGCGCTGCAAAGCACATGTCAAGACTTCTCAACAAGTTCTCCTGAAAATACCCGAAAAGGGATGATCGACGGGCACTCATGAAGACTTAGAGGGCTGTCTATGCCTCGGGCTTGAGCTATACTCTGCCAAGCAACTACTCATAAACCAAAGAGATTCTAATGAGTATTGCTATTACCATTAGTGCAATTATGTAGCATGACCAGTACTGCCGGATTCTCGACGATTACTAGGTAGCATTGCTTGAACGGATACCCGCTGCAGAAATCCTAAACAATCTCTACGAAAAGGGGTCCTGCACAGGCTTCTGTTGTAGCAGGGATGTTGGACTTCAGGTCGGAATGATTACGCGTAATCAGAAGCATGTTATGCCCCCTAAGTTTGGTTGTAACTATAAATATTCCGATTATAACGCCACTTCGAACTACCGATGATCCTTCACACAGGGAGGGTACCAGCTGGGCTGGGCTGGGAGTAGGCATTGCTTATGCCCATGTAAGGGTCATGTAGGAATGATATTCAATAGTAAGCATTGACAAATACATGTCCTAATAACTCTACACGTACATGTGTTCTTGGAGCCGCTGCGCACCAAAATCTAAACTGGAAAGTCCCAGCCCTAATTCTAAAACCTAATCCCATCCCCCCCCCAGTATTCACCACTCCCCCGCCTGCGCCCCAACCCACTACTTAGAAATATTCCTACAATATCTTAAGTACACCACAATGGGACCTAAAAGCGTCAGCGGGATCTTAATATTAGAGGGGCGGGGCTGATCCACATACCATATAACCCCTACACGATCCCAGTTTCAGTTCTGTTTTCGATGCGACTTTCCATTTGATTCTCAAGTACTGGGGTAATATCCCCAAACCTGAAACCCCAAATTGTAGTTTCCTTTGTCTTCGCCGCTATCCCTAGGAAATCTCTATATAACCCTATAACGACGTTTACCCAAATCAGCCTGGGGAAAAGACTAAACCCTAAACCCTGAGCTCTAAACAACATAATAGCTTCCATCTTCTTTTCCATCATTCTTTATACCCCTATTGGTGGATAATCTCCCACCTAAAGGATTAAAACCAGGCAGGTTCTGTCTGCAACCAAAGCGCATGCCAGGCTCCCAGTCTGCACCTTTTGCAACGGTTGGCGCTTTGGAGGGAAGAGGTTGATCCATGTCAGCTTTGGGTTTTGGGGGTTCAGGGTTTGTGTAGGATGTAGGTTTAAGGTAGCTCCTCCCTGAATAATGGCACAGGTAACTATAAGTTTATATGGTGCCTGTTCATCGCTAGCTGTGGCTTCACAAGGTGATTAGTAAGGGAGGCAGAAACCAACACTGCACCCCATGGAACTCCATGCAGCCACAAACGACATCCGATTAGAATTCTTATCATCCCCAGTGGTAGCTTGGCGTGAGCTGTTTCTCCTAGATGTCCAAGCTCTCTGTGAAGCCTGTTAGGAATATGAGGCTGATTTGCATGTTCGAGTCCCCTTATCACATACGATGGCGGCCTGAAAATTAGGAAGATTTGCTGCGGTATCTTTGCCCAATAACCGCTGAGAGCCCCAAATACATTCTCCTTGAAGCCGAACGGAACCGCACAGGCCATAGGTCTCAAACCCTAAATGCTGTCAGGTACACCAATGGCAGCAAAATCTCTGCAAGCATTGGGACCCTGATAGAATGATTCGTTTAGGGCTCTTGGAATGGTAGGAATTCATTTTTCCCGCTGTATTGGGGTTGTAGCAGGCTAAGCTTTGAAGGACAGCACTTGAGGACACTTCTAGAGAGGCCTCTTGATTCTGAGGCCCCGGCAAGGAGCAGAGTTCAAGTCCTTGAAACGTGACCTTATTGCATGGTCGTGGGTCTAGGGATCCCCTGAACTCTTAGCCCACCTCTTGTGCGGCGCTAGGCAGCATGCAAGGTCAGGAGGGGGGTTCAAGGTTAGGGTTTAAAGGGCTTCGGGTCTTGGAAATTCCGTGACAGCACTGGATGTTGACAGGGCTCAAGGATGTTTCGGGGAAGATCGTTTCGTAAGACTTCCATGAGGGGTAGGAATAATGTAGGAAATTGTTGACTGCCCACAAAGAGCTGCCCGCATGTACTTGGCTGCTATCAGGAATGGGTACAAGGGGTGCTTTTCTGGGCCACACGAAAAGCAGGATTCTGGAAACCGGCATGTACTGAAACCCGTTCTGAGTTTCATATGAGCCTTAGATGAGGGGTATGTGAAGTCTATGTACCCTTCCCTGATAGCTACTCATTGGAACTCTCCCTGCTTGTGCATAAAACAAGCCAAAATTTCCCAGGCGTCGGTTTTAGATCCCACAACCCCGAGACACTGAAAACTTTAGATCCTATGCCCTTTTAGCCCTAGATACTGTCAGCATACTTATATCCCTTCTGTAGAGACCTACTTCATTCATCGGAGATCTCCATCCACGCAACTCAAGGAGCCCATAGCTCACATTTGCTCATGGTCCCCAGAATTGCTCGCGGACATGTTTGAACAGGATTCCAAGGGCTAGTCGTTCACATGCTTGCAAAAGAAACCCTGTTGCACGATCGAAAACAAATCTCTACACACTAAACCCCAGAACCCCAAATTCTTCGAACCCTAAACCCCACCTTTCTGTGACTCTGTGAACCCGAAGCCCCAGACTCATTTCGAGAGCTAAACCCCAAACACTAAGCCCAACAATCGTTGAAGCGGAAACCCCAAACAATTATTTGAACACGAATCCCCAACTTGAGGCACAAACCCCCAAACTCTTGGAACCCTCAAGCCCACACTTTCTTCAACAAAACCCTTCTCCCTGTTGCTCAATTTTCCCCAGGGCAGCGGCAAACACGGCCGGGCTCCGAAAGACAGATCTTCCCCCAGATGGCCTTTGGCCTGACCGCTTCTTGGGCACTTTGGGTTTTAGGCTTAAGATTTAAAGGATTTAGGATTAAGGGTGTGGGATTAAGGTTTGAGACTCATGTTTTAGGCTTTGGGGTTGGAGGTTGGAATAGTTCTCAGACTGTAGGACGTAAGTTTTCTGGATTCAAGATTAAGATTCAGGGTTGGTGGCAGGGTTCGGGGTTGGTGGAATGGCTGTGGGGATCTTCTGTTTGAAAAGTATTCAGGAGGAGGAGCGGGAGAGCGCTTGTGTTTTTCGGCGAATGTGGTCCACCCGTACTTACAAAAAGCGCTTACAGGCTAGGTGGGGGAACAGAGTGAGCACCGTGTAGAGAGCCACCCTAAGCCCTTGTGGCAGGTTATGCTTTTTGAGTTCCATCATGACTGAAAGCCCCCCTGCATTATAGTCAGAGCCTTGGAAACATGTCTTCTTCGCAACCAGCAACAAGAAGCACGGACGGCAACCATGCCAAAAGTCTGTGCCTGTCAACAATTGTTTACAATCGTCCCTTTGGCGATCTGACAGTGGCAGTTCATTGCAAAAGGCGCATCGGACCATGCACTTTGTTGCCTCGTTTTCAAGGGCGACCGCCCAGTCGTCAAGAACGTCTCCTGGCACTGCTCGGAAGCGTGTGAGGGTTTGGGACGCAGAGTTTTAAGGTTGAGGTGTGGTAGTAGGGTTTGGGGCTGAAGGGGATTTACACGTACATCTCTGACAATGTAGACTATGGTTCTGAACCTGATGGACTGCCATCAAGAACCTAGACCCCTGGGATGATATAGAAAGATCCTATATCAGGGAATTGGCTAATAGTAGTACATAGTGGTATAGGGTACCATATTGGGTCCTACTTACCTAGATCCTCCTAGGGTTCTGGGCAGTGGCCTAAGGGTAGGGCAATCGATGAAACCTAGAAAAAGCTGTGTCGTAACCCTAACCCCAAAAGCCGACTCCCCAGGCCAAGGACCACCAAAAGCTCAAGTGACTATCGGATGATACGAGCCATCAGGACGAGAAATGTCCGTGGTGTGGTTCCACAGGGTCACTTCTCAAAATTAGGGTTCCCCACACGCCAAACCCTCAATCAAATCTTGATCGCTCAGCCCTGGCACAAACTTCCAAACCGTAAAGCTATCAGGCCTTCTGAAGCTGGACCCTAATGCTAAGCCCGGAGCGCCCCCCATCCTGAACCCTAAATCCTATACCAACCCAAGTCAACCCTTTGGCGGAGCCTTGCGGGTGGCTCAGAACCAGCTCGGAGTCCATGGTCCGCACGTGTAGCTCCTTTTTAAGGCTTCAGGTCTCCCGGGTTTCAGGTGTTTAGGCTTCTAGGGTCTGTAGATGGCTTTGAAATTTCAAAACGCACGTCACTATGCAAGCGTAACAAGACCCTCTGACCTGCGAAAGTTTAAGGGAAAAAGGCGGCCTTAGGACCTTGGATTTCGAGTTTCATGTAAAAGTGCTCTCAATTTGGGGGTGTGCGGAACCGCTTTCGAAGCAAGCATGCCAAGACCATCATGAAAGCCAAAGCATCTTGTGAAATTATGTGTCTTTTGCCGGCCCACTGATGGTAGTTTTGCTGTAACAACACAGGCTTCTACAAAGGATCCTTGCCGGTTACCCAACGCTTTGATGCCACAACTTTGAACAGCCCACTGCACACGTTGAACGTAGAACTTGTCCTGCTAAACCACACCTTCTTTGCAGTCGGCTCCACCTCAACCTCAACCACAAACCCTGATTCCTGCCTGGTCTTTGGTGATGCTCGTGTTGTTTCCCAGTCGTACAGCGCCCAACACTTCTGCTCCCTTGGAGTCGTCCTTCACTTCACAACCAGAATTACTCTGTAGTCTCCTGCAAATCAGTAACCCTCAGCTATGCGCTCTATTTGAGCCGTAACTTCAACCTAAATGCTTGTCGAGATGGTGGGCCTGGGCTACAGGAATTTCAAAGTATCGTAGGCCGCAAAGTGGTAACTTGAGACTTCGGCTTGATAAGCAGGATAGACTTGGGTTAGGGTTTAAGGTTCTGTGACCCGATGGAATTTCTATGATGAGGAGGATCCTCGTCAACCGTTTCACTGCTGCTCACATCTCCAGATACGAGATAAACACAAAGAGGATGCCCTGCTCGAATTGCCCGCCGTGGAATTTGGTATTCTTCTTGCAGATGCTAAGTTTGCCCGCGCTCTTGAGCGACTAAACCCTACGTGGACGTATAAGCTATAAGGCTTAAGACCCAAGGAATCTTAGTTCAGTCCTGGATGCTCAACCCAGGTTTAGGTTTGCTTTTTAGCTCAGAGCTCGGGATTGAGGGTGAGGCGCTTGCAGCTTGAGGAGCTTCTGTGTCGCAGCTGTATCCTACCCATTTTCCAGCTGTTTGTTTAGTGCTGCATACCCCCTCAACGTCTGAAGCACCGAGCTAGAAAGTCACCTAGAAATCTGAATGAGCGGGCGAGGTTTTTGTCGGCATACTGAGTCCTGTGCCATCATAAGAAACCTGGGCCCCGGGGATTACAACAATTTAGGAACCCTAGGTGCGACAACATTTCTCCGCGAGAAATTGTAATGCTGTTCTTCACGTTGTTCCGCCCATAGCCACCCACTCCTTCACTCCCCACGCCACAACGCTAAACCCTCGCAACAAGCTCCCTTCACTGCTGACAAGAGCCAAGTGTGTGTCACAACACTTTGCTGTCTTGACACAAGGCATTCAGGGTTAGGTTATCCCAAGCTAAGGTTTGCGGCTGCTTCAGTGATGACCAACTTCCAATATCCTGGCACGACAACCCTTCTCAACATCTCAGAACAAATCCGAACTGCGAATCCTGAACCCATGTATGCCTAAATCCTCCAAGTCCTTGTGCCACTGAAGGAGGCCTTGCAAGCGAGACGCCAGAACTCCTATGGATTAAGAGCACAGAGCAAGAACTTATCACAAACCCGTGTAGTTTGGGTTCGAAGTGCTTGTCAACGGAATTGCCGATGACCCAATGGGAGACCCTCTATCAGCTTCATATAGGGATACTGTTTGCTGCGAGCCTGAAGCCATTGGTGGCATGTGTCTCCATCCCCAACCCTCCTTACCTTGGAGTAGGCAAAAAGCGAATCTACCCCTGCACAACAGCGCTGCGAAAACTCCTGACCGGTAATGTGCCATGCGGACACGACCATTTCACAACGACTACAGGTCAGAGACTGGTAATACAGTTGAGTGCTTCTTACCTAGCACACACCACCCATGCCCTATACCCAAATTGCTGGACTCCAGAGTCCAGCAACCACGCCTCTGGAAAGAACGAAATACCGCCTCAGGCTAGTAGCAGCCAAGGGATACGGCCAGTTTAGCAAGGACTGAGGGGTGCTAAGTGAGGGTTTGGCGCTTCTGGATTGTTGTGAGAGTTGCTGATGGTGATGATAACCATTCAGATAATCATCGTCATCGCAACATCAAGCTAATGACGGAACCCCCCAAAGAGTTCCGAGCTCGTGCACAACTTGCTCAGCCAAAGTCTGCTCATTGCAGAGGACCCGCGTTTGGGGCAAGTGAACTAATCAATCTGTAGATTAAGCCTTCGTCGCACATCTCGTCTGGGACCTAGCATGGATTTTGCAGCTGAGAATCTCATGCGACTGCGAGAGCTGGGCGCCATTGCGCGGCTGCTTGACCAGGAAGCCACTCCTGAACACCAGCTTCAGGGTGTGGGCCACAAGCATCGAAGGTTTGGACTTGCTTAGAATTCTTGCTTACTTCTATTGTTGGGAAAAACTGTTTTGACCTAGATTCTCAAACCCGAAGCTGTGTGAGCCCCGGATGAAGCTCAAACCCCAACACACCCATCCAACACCAAAGCCCGGACCACCGAACCCAATTTTTTGAGGAGCGTATTCTGTCTTGCAACTGGGACTCCAGGAACCTAGATCAACAACAAGTTCCTCTTGTGATATGGGGTGATTAGCGAGGAGCGTGTGCCACCAAAAAAGGCAAAAGGGACGAACCTAGACAAATGCAAGGGTTTCCATAAGCAAGGGGCCCCACATGTGCCCCACAATACGATCGTCCTCATTACTGCTCCACCCACAAAAATCATGCTTTTGCCAACCCTCTCTTGCTCTTTGAAACGAGCGGCTTGCTCTTCTCCGTGGTCCTGGGTGGACCTAAGATCAGAAGCACCGGGAAAGCAGCGGCTGCAGGGTTCAGTGCTTCATGTGGGTTCAGGGCCCCAAGCCCCACAACCTAAACACTAGACCTAAACCCTGTAGGCTTCATCTATGAGTTTGTAGGTATGCATGTATGGAAGTGCCCACTTTTATGAGATTAATGTAGGGATGGTGAGTCATCACGTGGGAATGAGTGCTTGGGGGGCGCAACAGCAAGAGTAAGGCACGAGAACGTAATCAACTGAGCAAACGAGGGCTGTACCCAACCTGCAGGCAAACAGCCAATTGAATCAACTGTAGTTCTGCCACGAAAAGAAACTTGCTGGCTTCAGAGCTGTTTTTCAGGGTTTAGACCTCCCCACCAGGGCTTGCTACTCAGGTCCTGCATTGCTTGCAGCAGCATGAAGTCTGGGCAAATTTGCTGTAGCTATCGCACAGCACTTCCACAAGCGTCCGTCCGAAGCCAGCAACACGACACGGTTCTTTCATGGCAAAACTAAATGGCTGAAGCTGACGGGTCCTTTAGTCCTCGAATCGGAAGCAAAGGAAGATTGGGGTCCCAGATTGAAGTAGATGCGTACAATACTAAGACACATCTCTGACCAAAACCAGGGAGCATGTGGCAACTCCAGCGCGCTCTCAACCCTGGACCCCTCACCCTGTAAAAAGCTGGAGCATGCAAAGCTCAAGACCATAAGGCCTGAAGCCCGGATGCCCTCAACAGCTCCACGAAACCACCTGCACGAATCAAGCTCCAAGCTTAAACCGAAGCTCCAGACCACAAACTAAATCTAGGGGTAAGGGCATAAGCCCGGCAGAAACCCTGACCGCAGAACCCCGCAATCAAGCTCCCCACGGAGTGGGCACCAGTCCTGATCCAAGCCTTAGTTTTCTCCGGGGCAGCTCTAGGTATGCCCATATTGGGTTCGGGCTTTGGTGTTTGTTTAACACTGGGGCTTAGGTCGTAGAGCTGTTTGATTAAGTAAGCACGCATCCAGTATGATACGCCGAGGATCGCATCTTCTGGAGCGTGAGCAAAGCCAAAGCAGTATAGCTGTAAACTCTCAACTGCGCAGTGGCAGCCCTACGTCCAAAGCCCAAAACAGTAAACACATCCCCTAGATCCGCCACTCGAACTCAAAAGCCTTTTGCGTAGTGCCGCGGCACAGTCGTGGCCAGCAGCAACTTCTCCAGCCACCACATCCACAAGCTGCATGCACCGACGAACGACCTCAGAAAACCATAGGACTAAGGCTTGAGTCTCAGGGGCTGGATGATCGGAACTTTTGTTTTGGGGTAGTATTTACAAGAGACACCAAGGGACTATAAACAAACATAGGTGGGGTACTATCAACTCATCAGGGGAATGAACGGACTTTTTTCGGGGTATATACAGAACATGGTGACCTAGATGGGTTCTCTCAGACATGTAGTTCTGAGAGTCTTGAGTCTTGACCAATTCTCGCAAGATTGGACGAGCTCTGTGTGAATGCAGGGCCAAGTCACGAAATCCATTCAACCCTGTTGGACCCAGACTGGTGACCCAGAATTTCCTTCAAAACACAAAGTCGTGAACCGGCAATTGCTAGAACTCCACCCCCCAACCCCAAACCCAAAGCACACTTGAACACAACCCAAAGAAAACCTCAAGGCTCCCACATGCAGTGACCCACATCTGGATGGTTCAGGGTTTTGGGTTTTAGGGTTTGATCTTTAATCCAGGTTGGGGGCTTTGGGTGTTTGCCGCTTGCCGGCTTGTTAGGTTTTAGGTTTCTGGGGTGGTATTTGACCGACCGTCTAGTTCTTGTAGATATGTGAGCAATGAAGGGGTGTCGCAAAACTGGTCCTGCCTTTTGCGGCGACTGTTCGGTTGGGGCAAGGTGAGCCCATCTCGCCAGCATGCAGCTGAGAAACAACACGTCCCAGGCACAGATCCCAGCATGCAACACTTCAAGCCCCATGATTTGGCTTGGATTCCCTTGGAAGACCCTGGAATGCCAAGTGCCTACTGTACAAGAACAAGCCATAGACCCCAAACACCATCTTCTCAAGCCCCCGGCAGCTTGAGCAAAGTCCTTGGCATCAGTGGCGGAAGTCTGCAGGCGCTACCGTAAGATGAGCTGGAAAGAAGCTCACTAGCTCCACTATCCCAAAGAAAGATGGACCCAAGCCCCCACAAAAATGTGTTGTCTGTCTGTCCTACCTGGCCAGTAGACTCAGTCGACATCCATCAGCAGGTTTTCTAAGCCATCTAATGACCAAGCAGCACAAGAGTATCTACCATGGCAAAACAAACCTGTCACGTTTACGAACCCGACATGGGATTCTGTAACCTTGCCTACAAGCATCTTTGAGGTGTTTCCTCATAGAGATCTCGTTTGCGCCAGACAGGAGTTGCAAGGATAATCCCAAGAAAAGTCAAAGCAAGCCGCCTTCACAATGATCCAAGAATTTGCTAGCCTGAGGTTCACAATCCTAATGCAGCAAACCATTTCTCGTAGCTACAAGTTTGTAAGTTAGCGCGCCTTATCACCCAGGCCGAAGCTATCTAGCTGAGGTGAGTTTTTGCAAGAAGTCCTGCAAGACCAGCACAACACTTTCCAACCTGCAATTACTAGCGAAGAATTGCTCCAAAGTTTCGACAGATAGTGTGGGTGAACCCAGTCAGATAGGCTTGATTCTACTCCCTCACCTGACATCAGACATTGTCTTTGTGTCTCCATGGACTCCCATAGCTCATTTTGGATGCAAATTATTTTCACCCCCAACGCTCTGGAGGGGAGAGAGAGGGAGAGCCTAGGCCTATAAGTGCTGACTTGATAAGCTTCCCCCTTCTCAACAGGGGACACTGGGTTGACCTGGTGGGGTTGTTACCTTTGCGCTGCCAAGTCTCCAGAATCGGAGATTGCGCGGCGGGGGCTTCGGCCATACCTGAGCGACCCGCGATGACTCTGTAAGATTGTCAGCATCAGTATCTTTGGCTTTTCTGCTTCCAAGAGCAGAAAATGTATCATGAGCATTGGCCAGAGGATGCCTATACTGCAATACCAACCTGGATGCCAGGCGAGAGCATGATGCATCAATTTCACGGTTTTTGAATTCTTGGGTAGATAGCGTGACGCACAAAACGAAAACGTGATGACCTCAACAGCCACAGGAGGCGAGACATATCGCTGAGACAACAATCTCAAATGAGAGCATGGCTGGTGCTAGCAGCTATCCGCCCTAGACTGTATAATGCGCTGTTGGGATGAGCTCCCCAAATTTCTGCAGCTGTGCCACCCCTAAGAAAATCTAGGAAATACGCAAGAATCCTCGGCGTCCAGTCTCAAGAGTCTAGAGAGGGCACGGGAGCAAGGTCTGAGCGCTTTGCGGTATGATTAACCTTTGTCTTGCAGGAATTGTGACGCCTACGTCATCAGGCTTACACCGCAACATCTCAGGTACCGCAGCCGAGACACCTTGCAGCCAATTGACTCCCTAAAGCCCTTTGTCCAGAAATCCCTAAGTGCGCATTCCCTCGAACTTCAAGCTGGATTCGGGCAAGCGGCTCCTGTCTCCAGTTTTCTCCGGAGGGGGGACGTGGTAGGGTGTGTCCACGTTCCTCGGCACATAGAAAGAATGATACATGCGGCTGGCCAGGGGACAAAAGGGACGCCATGCGGTTGTGAGGAGTATGTCACTTGAAAGGGAGAGAATTGCGGACAGTGAATGCAAACGACAAATCTTCGGCAGCAATTTGGAACATATCTCGGACGATCATTTCGGCGGTCTTGCTGTTGTAGCGGGGGTATAATATGACTACGTAACCATCGGTTCAGGGTCCGATGACTTTGCGCAAGACGAGGCCTCCTCTTTGAAACAAACATATGCGGCAGATTCTTTTGGTAATTCAGCATACACCCTAGGCACGGAGCCCCGAAACCCTGACCTTCACTGCCCACAAAGTTGTTCTCACAAGCCACCGAGTTTCATGGTAGCATCGCTGAAGACCTCGGCGGCGTTTTGGAGCTCGTGAGCGCTATGTGTGTGTGGTGGCTTCTAGAAAAACCATCCCTACATTTCAAACTTACTGCCCCCCTGAGGCCGAGGCTGCGTAACGACAGTCCTCGCCCACGCCCAGCCCCCTGGCCAGTTTTTTTGGATACTCCCAGTTAGAGGTTCATTTCCTGTCGCATTAGCAGCTGGTGGTGCATCAGTCGTTGTCGCCTCCTCTATTCATATGCTTGCTTTTCAGAGAGAACACATATAGAAGTCGCATAACGCATTTGCAGTCATGTCAACCTCTGCGATGACCTCCCATACTAATCTTAATGGCTCATACTCTAAGCCAGTAAATGACAAAAAGCAAGGCCTCCCCTTTCAAGTACTACGTCCTGCCTTTTGTGCTGGTGTCTGCGCATGTGGCCATCACCAGGGGAAACGATGTCGTATGAAGTACTAATAACCACACCTGGGCTTTCAGTTTGGGATCATGATGCTGCGGAGGGGGTGACTTTGGGGCTTGTTTGGAAGGGAACGTGGGACTGGATTGCGAAAGTAGTCTCTGAATGACCCACATCTCATATATCTTATTCCTTACTGCTGAAGCTTCTGGCTGGGCGAGGTGTGGAAGGGGTTGGGTGCTCTGGTGTTTTGGATTCCGGGCCTGTGGGAACATTCAAGCTAAGGTGTGGTGTAGGATTCTGTGTTCGTGAGACATGGAGGTCCACAGGGTACAGGCACAAGGGCTTCTGGTGCATAGGATTGGCCCAAAGTGGCCTGGCAGCCCAGCTACTTCCTCAAAAGTAGCAGGCTTCTTGTGCTGCAAAAACTTGTTACTGATCCTACTCATCCTAACACGAAGAGCATCTCATTTACTACGAAGATCCTCCATCTCCCCCTGCGCTGAACTGTCCATCTCATCGCAATTCTGGACACTTGGAAGGTTTCTCAAACTCTCAAGTCTTGATGCCGCGAAACCCTCAAACCTTGCAGACTGCACCTCAACCCGACAAACCTCAACCCTTGACTGGCCTACACCGCACCCAACACCTTACATTTTAGTTACCTGGCAAGCCCTACTTGGAGGGACCTTGAATCTAGAATCCTCAGGAAGCTCTATGGTAACTCTCTGTCTATGTAGTTTCCGAACCCTGTCCTAACCCCACAAATAAAATCAGCTTCGAACACTTAAGACCGAATTCCAAGCCCCACTTCTCTTTAAACCCCTATGATAACTAATCCTAAGCCCTTTACGGGATTCTCATCCAAATCGTCTCTTTCGAATGTTGACAGATACCTCCTCGCAAGCCTTGCAACTCCCATTTTGTCCGCGGCATCCCCCAGGGCCCGCTATTTCAGAAACCACTACCTTGGGCTATCCCAAAACGGATTTAAAGCACCCAAATATCCTAAGTAGATATGAGTGCACCCAGAAAGGACTCCAAGATGGAAAGCCTAAGCCCCTAGCTCCAAATCGTAAACACCCTTTTCTGCCGGTTGGTTAACACTATTTTCGCTTCTCACGTAATTTCACAATAGAAGCACGGTTCTCTATTTCACGTCCAAATTGTGCGACAGGTCCATCACTTCATGCATAACACGTGCTTCAAGTGAAAGAATCACGCCGTCTTCCGTCGAAAGATAACACGTCAACGAGACTTCAGTTTGCAACGTGGCGCGTTCATGCATAACACGCTGTGAAATGCCTACCTAGGTTTTAAGGGACCCTCAAAGGGCTAAATTCTGTAACTCCCAGAGCTCCTGTCCACGGACTCTGAAAGGGCCCATGTCGTAAATTTGATTTTTTGGAACCCCCGATGCATAGCCAGTTGCTTCGCTGATGTTCGAGCCCGTACTCTTTGAAAACGGAGCGAAGTGTCTTCTGCCTGGTTGTTGGGCTTAGAATTCGTGGATTTTATAGGTGTAAGGGACACTACAATCTTTAAAACACACTGTAGAAATCCAGCTGCCATTTGGTTCCCATGTTCCCGTCCATTTGAATCTCCAGCATTCAAATTAATCTTAGGCACTGCTTCATGGCTTTTAGGTGTCAGGGTTTCATTTTTGTGGTAAATGCCTCCTTTACACCTGGCGATCCAAGTGTAAAGGGCCATTGGTTCGGGCGGAAGCCAAGCCGAACCCATGGGCACTCCATGCTGTCTTGCTTTTGATCTAAGGCTCAAAGTCTAGGGTGCTCAACGTTATTTAAAGTTTCCGAAATATCTTAATACTTCCTCATGCCCCCCGAAGCCTGATACTACCACAGCGTCTCCGACTTTAGACAATCCCATGAGGACTCTCATAATTTAGCAACGCCTTTCTAGGGACCACAGAACTACAGAATACAGCGATGGGGGCGCTTATCGTCTGGGCCAAGGGTTTGACATGAAAGCCTCCCGTAGTTTCTCAGCTGCAATCCTTGTAACCACACCGCTATCACACCACTAGTTCCGTTTATGCCTAGGTTCCCCAGCATTCTACCAGGAGGTTTGTTCGGTGGATGCATAAGGCCAGTAAGGGGGATACTTCAAATTGCTTACCCTCTAAGCCTATGTGTGCTGCTGAGCTACGAATGCTGCGATCTCTCGATGACACAGTTGTCATGCCTCAGCGGGAGACGTCATGGGGAGGCCTCTCATCCGCAAGGGGTTCACGGGCCACCACCTACCCTCAAAACCGTGCTAAAGTCTTGTGGTTGAAAGCAAGACATGACCCGAAAACTGCAGAAACCCAAAGAATCTGAAATCATGGCGATCGAACGCAACCCAAGTACCAAGGATAAGCACAAGCATACCCCCGGACCCATGATCCTGAACCCAGTTGCGAGGGAAAAGTCTCACACGAGCAGAAGACAAAAGAAGCACGTGCCTCCTCATTGAAGTGTCTGTGCTACACCACTGTACACAAAAGCAGAAGAGATGCACGCCGCAGTCGAAGCAAACGTCGAAGCTGCATCGTCTGCACATGTACCTGTGCTAGCTGAACAATTTGTGGATTCCAATGAGTCGGTGGTGTTTGCACCTGATCCCATCATTTGGACACGCCACACATGTTTAATCAGAGAAGCAAGAACCCATCTGTCAATTTTGTCTCAGGTCCCCTGACACCCATCTGGTCCGAAGCCTCAACTTGCCCCCTAATGAACCACGAGCTCCATTCCCCTAAAAACCCACAGGCCCAGTACTCAAAACTACTCGTTCCACACATACCGTGATAACATATTTGGATTGGTGTGAAGAGGGGATTATATTTTGGAGGCAACTCAAATCTCGCCTTCTTCGCAATCTGAGATCATGCCTGTGAATCACACACCCAAAGCAATAACCGGAAAGCCTCAGGTTCCACGAGACCCTTGAATCCTGATACCCCTTTTTTGCATGTCCTGATACCCCTAAATCCCTAACATGTAGCAACATCTAGGCCCCTGGTTCCATGCTGGCTTGAGGGTGGGAGTCGCGCTTGCAGGATGGTAGATTGAAAAGCTCATGGGTCCGAGTGGTTGGTTTACGGCTCGGGTCTAGGCCATCAACCAGAAGCACCCTCCTACTCCACACGCAGGGACACTTATCTTACTTGCCTAGCAGGATATGTAGGAAGGGATCCCTTCCATAGCTTTTCTATAGCGACTACAATAATCCATTCGTGTACCCTATAAGATCAAGGTAGGAGTGCGCAAACCAACAAATCTGTTCTGAACTAACTCACTCCAAAGCCTTAGGAACAAAAGGCATGAAACATCCCAATTCTGCCGCACCGTTTGCAACCCCATACTTGTCATAGGAAACGTAGCTGAGAACTTGTAAAGTAGAACTCGATACCTGCCGTCGTCCTGCAGTGCGTAGAGTCAACACATGCCACACCTTTACAGCTGAATGTGCCCCAAATTCTCAACTCCTAAACCCGCAGCCCTAAGCCCTCAAGGCTCAGCTCCTAAACCTAATTCACACCTTTTGCCTTATACCTGATGCGACACAGCGTCCGTCTCGCCGACCGAGGAATCACCTCGTGACAGACCTGAGGCTCGGCGTTGTCGGCTATGCAGCTTTAGGGTAGACTTAGTAAGTAGGTGCATATAGCAAGAATGGAAAAGAGACTGGAAACTAACATATAATGTAGGGTTTGGGGTTTTCAATGCGGAATCAGACGGAAAATGATATGGAACGTACGATCATAGTGGAGCTTTAGGCGTGAGGGGCTTAGGCAGGCATGAAGAAAAACGCATGTGAATATACAATAGTAACTAGAAGAGACTATAGGAGTTCGACATGCCGCAACCTCAAACGGAGACTACCTGATTATCACTTGGGGTGTCCCCTTGGTAGGTAGTGACTGATACCTTTTTGGCTTTTGGGTTTGACGCTCGAATGGCTTTAAAGCCTTTCCCTTCAATGGTAAACCGCCCTCTGCCCAGCACCTGAAGTTAAACATCTCCGCCAGCAAGCGCGGCCGACTGTACGTAACAGGGAACGTTCAACGTAAGGTGTAGCGTGATAAATTTGCTCCAGCACGCAATCCCCACCTGACCTGGCATTACGCAGTATCTGCGCCCACAGACGCTTCGAGGGAAACCGTGAGGGTGTATTACAGCATCTTGACCAAAAGCAAGCATAGGCTGGCTACAAAACAGCGGGTAGATCAATCTGGACCCTATGAAGTGAATTGTTCGACGGAGTGCACTTTCAAGGATCACTGTACCATCGCTGCTACGTTGTCGCTCAGTCCCCATGTAAACTCCACAGCTAGGTATTCTTGGGATGGTTCCTATAAGGTACTCATCAGCCTGTGTGCAGACATGCCCCAGGATCCTGTGTTGTCCTGGCATTATCCCCAAATTCCTGGATAGCCCTCCTGGAAAATATATCGCAAGTTTCACAGCAAACTGTACTGAGGAGCCAGCGAGCTGGTAGTCTACACTTCTCGATGGGTTCTCTTGGCTAAGTCTAAACGAGATTTTGTTTGAGGTACAAGTTGTATATGGTTTACGATTTTGGAAGGACATGGGCTGCCGGACTCGATTAGGACATGGGCTATCGGACTCAATGCTGCTGCTGTCGCTGATCATTCCCTCTGCAGACAGCTGAGACAGCACCCGTTACCGTAGCATATAGTCCCCTGTATACCCCTCCCTTTATGCTGCATGCGTCCTCATCCGCGGCCCTACACAAAGCCCCGAGATGCTTGGAAGTCTATACTGGCCAAGCTTCCGTACATCGATGCTTCCTCGCGCAGGGCATGTGTGTGAGGTGCAGCGCATGGCCATTTCGACATTTCATGGCTTGTGCCATACCTCAGCGCCCTGACCTTAGAGTTAGCTGCTTCTTCAAACAGGCTTGCAGGGTCTTTGACCTCCTAGCAAAAAAGATGACGTCTTAGGCACTTCTTGGCTGGCTTTCGGCCACCTTTGCGCACCCTTTTTCTCTACATTTGCCTCTACATGCAGATGGCTTTTACAGCTCGAGTCACATACTGAACTCTGAAGGGACCCGCAGTTTGGTGTGCACCACGACTGTATCTGTCATGCCGATGCTTGCTGAACGGCTCAAGTATGCACTGAGCAGGGTACGTAAGCCTGCATTCAAGCTGTTGATCTGTTGAAGAGCCCGGGCAACTCTGATTTTTCAAAATTATTTCTTCCCAGGCAGGGAATTAGAGGCTTAAACTGTTGTGTGAGCATATACCCCCCACATGGAAATGAGGCCTCACATCGATGTCTTGCAAAAAATATACACCAAACCCTCTGATCATTCCAATCCCCAGTAAAGCACCTAGACTCCCCAAAGGCCCCTTATAAAGGCCCTATCAACACCCACTCTGCTAGTTCGGGGGGAATCCAAACAGAATCACAACAGTTTGAAAACGCCGGGGTTCTTGAAGCCTCCGTTCCGAAATTCTGCGATTTAGCACGTGTTGCTTCATATTTGGGGCTGGCTCCTTGTTAGCGGATAAGTCAGGGTTATTTTGCGATTCTCATGGGGACGCCGTCATTACCTACCAACGAGAAGCAAAACTACAACTGCTGTTTCAGAAAATCCAATGTTGCCAAGCTGCTCAACCGCCAGCTTCCAACGAAAAATGCATGCCGGATAATGGATTCCCGGGAAAATTAAAGGTTCGGACCCTAAAGCCCCTGCACTGGAGTTGTTGGGGTAAGGCTGAAGGCCTAGGGGGTAGATGGATGCTTTTGCAGTGAGCTGGTCTAGGTTCTCTGTATTGGGCTCGGTGCATGGCTAACCCCCAAGATTGGATCTTTCAGGCACGGCGTTGTAGTGCTAAAGTGAGACCCACTTGCGAGAACGATGGCGATCTGAATGATCCTAGTCAACTACAACAAGGAAGTTTCGAGGGTTCATTTTTAGGCTGCCGGGGCTTTTTCTACAAATCCTTGAGCCCAGCTTCAAGTCTCTCCATATCTGGCGGCAAGTTCAGATTTAGAGGTCATTGGAGAATTGATTTCCAGTCAGAACTTTAAGGCAGGAGAAACACACTGACAGACAGGCTGACGTAGAAAAAGAGAAAGAAAGGGAGAGGGAGATGGTCCATTCATCCCCAACGAAGCCTTGCAGTCCTCTAGGCCAACAACCAATAGTGCAGAGCATAGGAGTTGCAAGAAGGAAGGATGCCTCTGCCAAGCCTATCTCGCAACTCTAGTTTCTGAAGCCTCGACAGAAACGCCTTGGACAACTGGTTCCGGTCTAGTGTTGGGGTGTGTGTATGTCATTGGGGGGATGTGTAGAAAAGCGTTTTTTGAGATTATAGTACGCAAGATCGAGATCTATGATCGGGACTCTCCCTGCTTGGGCATACACTAAGCCCAACTTAACATCTTTTGGCAGCCTGTAAATCTGCTAAAATCTTTCTCGCTGGCCGAAGCAGTCGCCGACCTAAACAAACCCTAGTCAATCTCAACTCAATCCTAAATCGCCCTCATTTGGGAATTTCTCAAAACATCCCCTATATGATCCTGACTAGGGACCCCCAAAATCCCCCTCTCTGTATGTGTCGCGGGCCACTCTTCTTGAGAAACTTTTATTTGAACCTTGCTTGGGGGCTGGGCGCAATAGGGTGGATGCAGGATTGGATCTTATAAAGATGTAGTAATCAGTTTATGGATCTGTATCCAACAGCTCTATCTGATTCTTTACTTCTATCTCACAGATCCTATGTTGCCCCCCCGATTCAATCCCACAAGTCCTGCCAGGACTGATAAGCTGTTCACTTGCGGGCCGCTTGCTGTAGACTTAGACAATCAGAGCTTGAGGGCACCTGAGGAGATGGTGGGTTGTCAAGACCATGGCTGTTTTAGGTTCTGCTATGCACGGGCCTCTAAGTAGGGTACTCCATAAGACACAATGCATTGGACAATTTACCATATGAGGCACGTCAGGTTTTGCACGCCTAGGTTCCAGGCCATGCTACGGTGGCTTACTTTCAGCAGCTGCCTTTGTGAGTCAAAGGTTGCATAACACCATTGAAATCTAACACTCTAAGCCACATCCCGGTTCATACCCAGACAGCTTTTGAAGCTCATGTGGCCCGTATTGGTAGCACTGCTAGCGCATTTGCACGTAGCAATTCCTTATCAATGCGTAGCTGGTCAGGTTCGACGACGTATTTCCTCTGATGATCAACATCTTCAAAAACAAAACAGCTCAGCTGCAAGACTATCAACATGCCTAGTCCTTCTGTAATGGACCATACAAACTTGAACAGAATTGGGGCTATGCAATACTTCTCAAAATCACCCAAGTTTCCGTCCGGTCCAGGAGGAGAGCACATCCCAGGACCATCGATTGTACCGAATCATTGCCATCTGGCCATGCTGGTCCAAGCCAAAGAATCCGAAACAATAGCAGCTGTGAAGTGAGCCGTGAAGCAGGTCTGCAATGAGCAGTGGGAAATCCTCCAAGTAAAGAAAATCAAATATGTCGCCGATGCCACGCGTTGCGTGAAACTGGAGTTTGTCAGCTTTCTCAGCAAAGTCAGCTGGCTCGACCATTCTCTGTGAGAAGTCTTCTGTCCAATTGTAAAGAGTGTTGTTGTACAACATGGGGAAAAAGCGAAGGGTGTGGGCAAACTGCTGAGCCCTGGCATTCAGATTCTTGGATCCTCTCAGCCAATCCTCTCGGACAGTGCTCACCACTATGACGAACGTTCCCTCCAGGTCTGAGTTTTTGCCGCCTTAGATTTATGTACGTGAGCACTGGAATTGAACGATTGAACGAAACCTATGATAGATACATACATCCCTAAACTGGCCCTAAATTGAAGCTATTCCTAGAAGGCGCACGGATCACAATGAAAGCAACATTCGGCATCGTCTCTTGGCACCTAGGCGCTTACGCCCTCTGGAAACTGGAGGTCACTCCGCCCACGCGTCACGATTGCAGCAAAGCAAAAACGCACATCACCGCCAAGAGGATGGACGATGGAATTCTCAATGTGCTTCTGGCATTCTGGGTGTTCACGCGGGACTGGTATCAAGCGAAAAGCAGTGTAGAGCGTGCCGTCCTTGCCATCCACTAGGTGCCAGTCTCCAGTGGCATTAACAAAAAAGTCGCTGACAGTGAGGTTTGGTGAGAGCCTAAGGCTCAAATCCACAGCCGTTTCTTCCAGCAACCACTGCGAGCGGCCCTGGCCGACTGCAAACACAGCGGGCAGCAAGCCCAGGAACAGCGGAAAGAGGAAAAGGACGAGAAGTAAACACAGCCAAACACGGTCGCTAGCGAACTTCCGCTGCCTGAGCTGAAACCTAGACGGCAAGCACTTCTGGAAGGCGTAGAAGAGCAGAACGCCCAAGGAGTACGGGATGCCCGTGACCATGAACGCCCTCAAATAATGTACAAAGTCGTGCCGCGCCACAAAGCTTCTCTCGGAAGTCATGTAGTAAATCGCAAGGAACACACAGAAGCTCCCGAAGGAGGCACATGTATGCGCACCCCAAACCTTTGCTCGCCCATGAAGCCTGCCAGTCATGAGCTCCGAGAAACATATCAGGAACGCGTAGGCGAGACTCCCGGGCACCACCACAAACAGCAGAAGAGTCCCAAACTCTTCATGTTGGTAGATTGCATAAATGAGTGCTTGGCCTATTGCAGCGATCAGCAGCATGCTAACAAGCCCAGAAGCCCACGCGACACCCAGAACTCGGAGTGTTTCCGTATATGTTGCGTCCTCCCCCCTTGGGACTTTTATTTCGACCCATGCTTCCGTCGTTCCGTCAGATGCCATGGCGCACGCCTACAACTACTTTTTGTTGATGTGAAGACTGCTGCACATTCAGTACCCTGGCAGCATTTTCTGACAATATCTTGCGGGGGCCAGCTGCTGTCTGCACCTGCTCCTGCAATACGAGTACCTGAGACTGGAGACACCTTAACCTTAGACCTTAGACATGGTCCCACCTCATTTCATTGGATCTCAATCTAGAATGGGCAGATGCAGGGCAAAGACTCTTGTGGGGGATTCTAACCGGGCCTACTAGAAGAATGGCAATTTTGCAGCCATCCCCATTTGCACGCAGCTTTTTCATCCTCCCATCAGCTGTGCAAATGAATCCAAACCTTGCGGCACTTGTGGATTCGGCATGCGGGGCACAAACTTGAAGAGGATGATGAGCCTAAGTCCGCCTAGCCTAGGATTTAGGTTTTAGCTATTTTCCAGTGAAGGAATGTTCTTTTGCCACAAGCAGATGAAACCTACATGTACCATCCTGTGACTGTTGAAGATCTTGTCATACATAATACTCTGCTGCAAAGCTCCATAGACCTAAAGCCTTTCAAGCCATTACGCCAACTTGCTAGCCTGGAAACCTTGGACGCCTAATTATCCAACACCATAAACATCCGGGGAACCCCTCCTGCTACTGGTTGACAAAGGCTTCTGTATGGGCTCAATGTTAGTTTAAGCAAGAGGAAAACTAATCCTTGAATCCCGCAAGTTAGAGCCCTGCACGGCGAAACTCACAGCTCGTCCCGCATGGACCGAACTCGAAGCCTGAGAAAAGCTAGGACTTAGGTTCAAGGTTGAATGTAAAAGTTCAGAGCACTACATAATTTCATGATAAAATCCCAGGTCCAGTAGGACCTGTTCCTGGTCAATGTGCGCAGAAGGAAGGGGCCTTCCTGACCAAGGAGCCTGCAACAATTGGTCAAACATTTTGACATCTCTTGGAAAAAGCTCCGTTCTGGGTATTCCTGAAAGCTATTCAAGGTCCCAGTGCATGCCTCCAAAATGCTATAGTCCCTCCTGCCAGCTCTCCAAAACGTCCCACAAATCTGAGAAACCGCCCTTGTAATTTCCATAGATAGAGGACCCCCAAATTGAACCCCCACATGCTACAACTGTTATGGGATTTCCCAACGACAGGGACCCCTAATTCAAACCCCATAAATCACTGCATCTAAATTTTCCTCTTTCTCCATTGTCTTTTCCTTTTGATTCTCGTATGAAGGTTGCGGGCTATCAATGTGGCTTTAAAGGGAACAAAGGAATCGAACTGAAGGATGATGATTGGGGCTTATGCAGGGGCTATTCTGGAATGTACAGAATTCAGGGAGGATGCTTGGGGATGATTTGGGGAATTGTTCACCAATGTGTGCCTCTGTTCCCTGCCCCACCAGTAAGTAAATACAGATAAAAAAACTACCCGAGTGCCATCTTTGGATCCCTCAACCACAGTCATGCTGCTTTAGGAATCCACAGTCCCCATCTTCAACGGGAAAGATTTAGTTCCCGCAGCTTCATGGGGTCGGGTTTAGGAAATGTACAAGCCCAAGAAGCTAGGAATCACGTCCCTGTGTACATTGTATGACATAATTGGAGGGAATATGCCCCAACAGTGTCCTGTTTCTACTCTTGCTATTGCATGAGCCCGCTGCTACATCAGCTACGCAGTTGATTCCAGGCTAGTCATGAGCCCATGAGGTTAGGAAGTGTCTAACCAACAATCATATTGCCAACCCCTATTCTAGATACCAGGAAAGGACGCGAAACTTAAGTGCAGGGAGATCAAGGAAGGTTAAAGGACGGTGTCGGTTTATCATTAGGGCTGATACAAGCGCGTCTCCTTTCCTTGCCTTCTATCAGGAAGCAAAACAAACAATCTCGCAACAGCATACTTCCGTTGGAAGATGGCCTGGGAACAAAGATCAGCTCCAGCCAAACCTCCTTCTGAAGCTCAAGATGCCCCAACAAGCTATCCTACTAGTACCTTCCCTGCATCATTAGTGTTTGTACATATCCTCGCCGCGCAAACGTGCAGACGCGCACATGTATTCTTGCTTATATTACCATACAAGCCGTAAATAGATTTCAGACAGGCAGCCAAATGTTTGCTGCCCACTTTTCAGTGCGCCGGGTCGGACACCCGCCGTGGATGCTTTGCCAGAAGAAGCGCTGTAATCCTCCTGATAGGACCCATGGAGTAGTTCAACACGTAGGGTTTGTGTCAGGGCCTGGAGATAGGTTAAGTGAATGCTTGGGTGAAGTGTTCTGGGTTTCAAGGCGTTCCAACATGTATCACCGTGTCAACATTCGGCTTCTACAGTCTTGCTCTGCTCGGGTGGTCTTTAAGGGTATGAAGCACCCATGTTTTGAAACAACTATGTATGATCCATCTTCTCAACATGTGAGCTACAGTCAGTATATTCCCGGAAAATTAATAGGGACTATGCTAAACTGCAAGGGACCCATATGTCCGCTTTTCAAGGTTCCTTAGTACGGCTACGACTGACAGTGGCTCATGTGGACAAGGTCAGGCCTCTATGATGATGCTTATGGAATTCAAGAACCCCGGTGCCCAGCATAAGATTATCCTGACCATGGGGATCCCTCCAAAGTTAGGACCAATGATTTTGAGAGACCATTACCATTTCTCCTCAAACCCGTGAAGCCCTTCGAGAATGTCCGGTTAAAGATGTATTTTTGATTTGCAGGATACCACGGGACTTGTACCTGCAATCTGAGAGTGTAATGTCGAATTCCAAAACCATCCCTTCCACATTTAGTTCTTGGTCTACGCTATGCCACATTTCTAGCAGCGTTATAGTTAGATGACTCAGTCCTCTACATTACCGCGTGGGCAACAAAAGTATGCCTGTAGGGGCCAGGGAAGCTTCTTTGAAATTCACGCTTACATTCCTCGAAAAAATGATTGACGGTGCCACGACTGATGGGCCAACTCAGACCAACCCCTCCATAAAGACAGAGCGGACCCCTCCTTCGGCGTCCACCTCCATGTTGTACCAGAAAATAGCACTCCCTCTCCGTGGCCGCAGCACCTCAATTGCAAGTATGCTGGGACTACCTGGGATGTATGGGACAATGAATATCTCCAGAGTATCATACAAATATTACCAGCTCTTTTCACAAAGTTCCCTGCGAACGAACAATTCGAGGCCACTACACCCTCAACTCCTTCTACACCATGAATCGTCAAGTTAAGGGGGCTGTCACACTTCTGTATGTCAACCCCTGTCAGCAAGATGGCTGAGTTCGTTGAGGAGTAGCATGGAAGTTAACCTGTGTTGGTGCTATGCAGTGATTGGCTGTTGTGGGTGTTGTTTGAAAACATGAGTACCCCTACTTAGAGGTTCACGGGACTTAGAAATTGCTTATAACTGGGCTTGTAGCCCAACTTGCAGTCCCCCTAAGCGGCCTTTTAGGAGTCACCTGATTTCAAATATCCCATAAACCTCAAGTAAAAGCATTTACTGATGAAATCTTGGAGAGATGCTAGGCGCCCTGGCAAAAGGACTATGATTACAGGGAACACTTCAAGAAACTCCCATGTGAACATGGTGCAAAACAGATCCCGACATCTTGCGTTCGGGAGAAGAAGTACCGCTAACATCAAACTTACCAGAGCTCACGTTAGCTCTAGAAGCAGAAGCTGCAGTGAGGCCCTGCCAAATATCGCATCAGCGATGTGCTGGCCTAAAAATTCAGTACCCTGGGTTTGACTTCCTATGCTCATTTTTACCGTTTTGCGTCGAACTGCACAAGCTCTGAAAATGCAAAGAGCCTGGCGAGCATCTGTAGTTGTGTAAACATGGATTCTGCTGCCGTGCCTTCCGCAAATCCAAAGCTCATCCTCTAAAACATGCTAAACCCTGAGCTGGATTGTACATCATGAGCTCTAAGCTCAAGCTGTGCGGGGCAAAAACTGCAAAAACGACATCCTTTAGCAAATGCTCTGTCCTAACAGCGCAAATCACAACCCGCATCCCCCCAAAGCTCAGCATGCGCAACTTAGAAATCAGGAAAAGGAAGCCTGTTCCCAATACCATAAATTCACGTCATAATACGTATAGCAACCCCTAAGCCCCAAAACCCGAAACCATCGCTGCCAAAGGGATATTCCAACCCTACAGTCTAATTTCTAAACAACAAGCCCCTTCAAACACCCATCACCTTCTTTGACACAAGCACGAGAGCTGTAGAGAATGGAGGCGGAGGTTTTGCGCCAGGCTGCCTCAGCTTGAGGAGTTGGGTGGTTATTTCCAGGTTTCGGGTTTAGGGCAGGGAGCTTGAAGGCTCAGGGTTTTTGGCTGCGGAGTTCAGCGCTGATAGATGGCCGCGTAAACTGTAGACAAGTGGAGTTGCCAACAAAGACCCTCACCAACGTAGCAAAGGAAGCTAACATTGTCACCAAAGCGATAAAACCGTCCAACCTCAAATCCAGTTGGAGCTTCTCAGAAGAATCCTTAATGATACCCCACCAATCTACTGGTACCGCCCTTGTATATATCCGTGGATTCCACAGGACTCCACCATCTTGAGAAGCATCCCATCTTGCAGGCTCCAGTGGCTGTGGGCAGCTGCGAACTGATTGGCACTGAGCCTCAACCTCGCCCCAGACATCCTCCTCAGAATGAAGTGATGAACGATGTGCTTCTCAACCTACATAGGGACTGTAGAACGTCTTTACCCATAGTGCTTGGAATTTCTTGGGATCACGTTGAAGGGATAGGCTTTGGGGATCAGACTGTCTCCGGAGATTGGTGGTAATGAATGATGTTTTAGGGGGAGACAAGGGGCCCCTCGAGTGGTCGAGCCCTTCCAGACGTGAGTGGCTTCTGATGACAAACTACGGGATATGAGGGGCACCTCTATTCTTGGAAATAATCGCGTCCGAAGCGTTCAGCCCTGAAGCCTCGGCTCTTAGATCCTTGCTGTAACACCAGCGCCCCTTTGCTTGCGAGGACCGCCAGGTCCCCGGAAGCCAAAGAGCGACAAGGACAAACATGACAAAACATGGCAGTGATCACAGGAAATGAGAATGATAATCGAGACTGCTTTCATAAAGAAAGTGAACAGGGAATCTCAGCATGCATGAAGCTTCCGAAGCGGGTTGCCGCTTGACTTGCTCAACTTCTCTGCCATCGTCGGAAGGTATACGAAAAGCCTCTAGATATTCAGCTTTGGTCGCTTAGCATAAGTGTATATATAATGTAACTTCATCATGTTTCAGCCTACAAGAGAACCGAACAGCTGCCAAGCAACGCTCTCCCTCTAGAGGAAACCTGTCGATCTTGTTTGAGACAATCCTATGTAAACCCCGAACCCCTAGCTTGACACGCCATACCAGTGCTGTGGAGATTCATCTGCTAGGAAGTACTCTTTCGAGCGGCTGGCATTGAGGTCGGTGCCAAACATAACAGTTTCGCCGCCATCTGGCACGTCATTCCTTGGTGCACACAGGCGTCCCAAGTCACATCGTGCCCCTCGGCAGGCTCCAGATTCTGGAACAAAGTTCAGCGCATGCAGGTTTATCCGACAACCCTCAGAGGTGGCACTGTGAAAAGGCGCCTTCTTGGATTTTACCCACTCTCAAATCGGCATGCGGTCAACGTAGGACAACTGCCAAGCCTCAGGAAGAAGAAAACCGTCATGAAACGAGCTGCATCCAGAGCTTCGATGCCCTGCAACAGCCAGCTTTTCATCACGCGCGTTGCGCTGCAAACACGGTTACTGTTCTCAGGTCCCGGTCAGCCTATCCATGACTTCATGATTGCCTACAGGAGTTCAGAGCCAAACCCGCATGCACCCCTACATGCAAGAACAGCGCTCCTGGCCAATAGAGCCGACATGGCTCCTGAAATTGCTTTGCTCTGCCGTGGCTTTAGATCTCAGCCATTTCAACTCAAGCTTCCCACATGAGCAAGGAACAGAATGTAACTGAGGCCATGAATTCTAGGTTGGAACCTCTACTATTCTCAGTCGTCAATGATGGGGTTGCTGAATTCTGAATTCTCACTGCATGCTGGCAGTTGCTGCATCAACACAAGGCACCGTCTCAATGTTGGACAATTCATCCCAGCCAGGGTTGCTAAGGGTCGAAAGAGTAATGGAATCTGCTGAAGCTTGGGAAGTTCTACAAGACTTGCGCTATTTCGGGAGTAGGATTGGCCAAGCGGGATCACTATTAACACTAAAGCTTCACACCTCAAACTGCTAGCAGGCCATCCCCTTCAATCTAGGCAGCGGCCAGGATAAGACCGCGTGATTTGGAATCACCATGTGCTCTCGGGGCCCATCTCCATTTTTCAACATGCCCTCCACTTGATTCATGTGCACGCAATTAGACTTGCAGGAACTCCTGAAAGTTGAAATCATCAACCCTCGTCGCTGCGCGTACAGGTGCAGATTCTAAACCCCAAGCCCCGGATCTTTAAGTTTGACCTAAATTCCCCGAACTCAGATTCTCCAGACCCCAATTTGTGGCGGCTGCCCCACAACACCCCCGTCAAGCCCGCCGTGTCGTGGTGGCACGAGTAGTGCCCCCCACCTCACATGTCATTCAAGGCGTGTGAATGGCTACCACTTTCCTGAATGAGGCTTTGACATTGAAGGTTTATAGGGTTCACATGGAAGTTTCTGCGTCATGAGAGCTACTTCAGTGTCTCCGCAAAGCTTCTGGCAAAATCCTTGCAAAGCTCTGGCGGGCCTTTTTTTGGATTAGCACTTTGAAAGGAGCGGAATCACCTTTATAGAGTCTGGGGTGCCATACTTGGTGCCTTGTAGATCATAGGAGCCCTACCCTGAACCTTCGAAAGCCGGAAACAAAGCTTGAGCGCCGCCGTGAATAAATTCCAGCCTCAACTCCGCCAACCTCCAACCCTACAACTCCGGATGCTTGGTCCTCTCTTACCTTGCATGCGGTTACCCTTCTAAAGCTGCCACTTACGCCAACGATATGGTTTTCTTCGACCAGCCCCCGCAAGCTTCCGCTCAAAAGTGCTGCGAATAACACAGCTCTGAATACAGTCATGGGAGAATCCAAAATGCATTTTGTTTGTGGGCCGGGGCTGCAACCAAAATAGGCTGGGATGCAGTTTGTTAGTTAAAGGCCAACCGGCCATGAATCAAAACCCCTGCTGGACATTCCCACACCTCACGACCTTTCTTTGCAAAATCTGCAGGCGAGTAGATACAGTCACCCTTAAGTAGATAGAATATGGGGTATATGGGGTTCTTACTTACTTGGCAGTTCCACATTCAATCTTTACTTAAGGGGGACTATAACAAACAGCAGGGAAATTTCAGACCCACCTCTGCCGGCCTTCTTCCTCCTCCAAGCCACACCCCATATCCCTTGGCCCCAAATCTGACATCGTGCGCAGACCCTAAACCCTCATGTAGGTCGGATGCATAAAAAAAGGGGTCTGACGGGATGTCTAGGTACAGCCACACAAGGATGGACCATTCAGGATGTTCTTTGGCATAGACTTCTATCATGCTGCTGCAGTACGTGCCCTACCAAACAGCAAGAGAACGCAAAGGCCCTGGCAGCATGACTACAAAAAATACCCCTTCGAACCCAACGGCCGCCAAAGAAACCCTGGCCAAAAAAACCAAACCCAAACCCCTCTTTGTCTTTCCCTGTTGCTAGCAAGATGGATCGCTTCCATTCCCACATTCCCTACTACCGTAAACCCTGAAGCCCATATATCCAAACTAACCGTCCGGTTTCCATGAAATTCAGTTTCCATTCGCCTTCCAATTTTTTTCATTCCATGTTAGCACTCAACAAGATTTTACCCACCCGCAAGCTGCCTGGAGCGTAGTTGAGCACCTGCATGTCTTCTGCAATGCTGCGGACCCAGGCCGGCTCCAACCCTGTGACCTTACTGTAAGGAAATATTGGGACCTACAGGGGGCTAGACATGGATTATATATGGATATGTAGAGGTTAGTGGTTTTCTATAGGGGGAATTATAAGTATTATGTAGCAATGTAGCATAGGGATATCAACACGAAACGCAGACAGGGTTTACGTAGGGGCACATAGGGGCTTACAGGGGTGTATGGGGATGCAATGTGGAGCCAACAAATTCGCATAGGGGGTGGGGGCAGGTTATGTAGTTGGACGAGGCTTATAAGACAAGAACACTTTGCCATCTTGCAGGCTTTCACAGAACCCTTGCTCGTGCTTAATTGGGAATGTGGGACTGTGATGGCAGGAAGTAGGTCCAATTCGCAGAAAGTTGGAACATCAGCACTCCCCTCAACATAAGACCAGAAAGAGGGGAGGGCAGCATAAATGATCCCCAAACCCTAAACCCATGTTCCAATTTTTGTGACCTTTCTGTACTGAGAGCCCTCAGGTTCGTTTGGGCTTATGTTAAATGCAAAGGAGCTGGCACATAGGACTGGGATGCTTTTTGCTATTTCTGCCTTTTACAAGTACTGTTGATTTGAAGCTTGGTTCCGACGGTTCCCAACTTGGTTGCCAACCAACTTTGACAAGAGCCGGCTAAAGACAACGACAAACCAGCGCGCCGTTTTACCTGCCTAGTTTGCAGCTCTTTCCATCCCCGCCATGAATCACCCAGGTATACGAAACCGAGGTTATGGTCGGGCTATGGCCCAGTTAACACGTAAGTCCGAGATTCATCCTCACGACTTAAAGACAGTGGCGCACGCTGACACTTGAGTGAACCAAATGCCTGCAATAAAGCTAGCCTATAATCGCTGCAGAATTTCATAATATTCCAAAGAGGCAGGGCCTGGAACGCTGAATTGCCACACTCCCCAGCATACCTTGAAGCTTCGAGTGCCTGTCTAGCGGAACTCATATGCTTATGCCAGTTGTCTGGCTCGGGAACATCGAGAACTACCGATTGGCTGGTGTTGGGGGTTTAGGTCTTTATAGTTGCGTTCTACAAAAGACCAAGTGCCTTTGCAAGGGAATAGATTCTGGTGAGCGTGCCAGCAGTGTGGGCCAAGACTTTCCAGTTCAGGTCAAGCCCCGTCAAAATGCCTGAGGAGGACGAGCAAGCTAAACTGGCCAGAACATTGGGACTACCTGGTTCGTGGGAAGCCTGTTTACCCTTATCTTCTCTGGGCCAGGCGCTGCGGCAACTTTGTCCAAAATGCCACGGAGAAAACGGTGGTCCGAATACCTTGCCAAAGCGCTGGGGACAAGTGCTGCAGGGACGTACTTACATCATTCCCCCAAAGGGAGCCCCAAATATTCTACACTAGCTGTCGCCGCAAAGGGCTTCAGAATTTGCAGTCTACAAGTTAGCGTTTCGGGGTTCATGCTTTCAGCTCGTGCGGTCTCAGAATCTGACGCCCTCCTCAACCCCAAGCCCCTAAACCACACGCAACTTAAATGCTGAGAGCTAAGGGATTGAAGTTCTAAACTTTACTTCTTAATGGTTCTGTTTGAGTAGGAGTAGGGATTAGGGCTTAGTCGCAATAATCACTCAACCCCTCCAAGCGCTGTGAAACTTGGGTTCCCTGGCCCAGAATTCCAGATGCTGCAATACTCAGTGTATCTGTACGTAGGGCCCCCAGAAGGAAGTCATGATTCAAGCGCAGTTCCTGGGAGAGCCTCATGCTGCATGACCTTGACTGCACAGCAAAAGTGAGCAGTTCAGCGCGGGATTTAACTTTGGGCCGAATAGCATCGGACCACGCACTCGTAACAGCGGACCACAAGTCACACGTACCAGAACTTAAGCTTGCAGTTCACCGTCCGAACCTGCGCGCTCTTCTAGATGCAGCTTTGCTAGGGCTACCACAAACTTGTTGGCACCGCTGCTCCCTGGCAGCTGCTTGCAGCTGTGCGGTCACAGTTCGTTCTGGGTACGTATGCAAGTTTTCATGAAGCGGGTAGAGCCCGAATGAAACCATGAAGCCAATGGCTTTGTTTGAAGTAGCAGAAAACTTTTGTAGAGCACACATCAGGAAAAATCAATGGCACAATCTCAAGAACAACTCAGAAGAGTGGGAGATTTGAATAAGACCCCAAAAAACCAAGACAAATTCTGAACACTCAGCATCAGACATCCTTTTTAACATGCTGCGAATGATTCTTGAGCGCTAAATTGGGTTTTATTTGGACTCAAGGTCATGGAGCTTCTTCTGACTTTCGTTTCACCAATTCTTGGTTGAGGTGTTGAATCTTGATTTGTTGATTTCTATATGAATAGTCTCATTCTGCTTCTCTCCTGGTGTAGGTATTGTAACATCACAACCCTAAACTCTGAACATGAAACTGACAATCCTAAGCCGCAAACTTTAGCCCTTACCTCCTTCGCGCTGCCAGAGTACCTTAGCCAGGCCTGGCTGGAATGGCGTGCAAACCTAAGCTTAGGCTTCAGGGGTTAGGGGTTAGGGGTTAGGCTTCAGGTTTAGGGATAAGGGATTGGGGTTCAGGGTCTTCAAGTTGAAGGGCTCTACTGGGTTGCTGTTGAGAAAGTTACTTAACTTGAGTTACCGTTGTAAGGCAAACATGTCATGAACACATGTTATGTACGGTGTATCATAATCCTATTCCATGACCTCTAGCGGGTTGGGGAGGAGCCGAAGTTTCGTGTCTGGAGCTCGGGCAGAACCCTTGTCCCTGACACTTCATCAACCCTCCACCCCTCTAACAATGAATAATTCCTCGCTGAGAACTGTAGCTTTTATGGAACAATGCCATTGTCAGGTTACGTGCTGCGTGATAAGGGTCAAGTGTTGGAGGGCCTCCGGTTTTGGAGTTGAGCTCCACATGGGCTTTGGGGGCTCTTCGCAGGTTTGATAAGGTTTTGGGGTTTTGGGTTGAAGCCTTAGGAGGTGTACGTAGTGTGGTTGTTCGAAAGGCAATTGGACATATACATGAGACATGGGGTGTATGAGGGTGCACGGATCGTCCTGGTTCTTATCTTGCTTCAGGGTACACAAGTAGAACCGTACTTGATTTCAAAGTAGGACTATTTTCTCCTCATGCCATCATTGCCTTGTGAATGGAACGCCTGAATTCAAAATGCAAGCCCCAGATCTGCCCCCCCCCCGACATGGCAGATAAGGCAGCCCGGAATAGCCAGGTGCGTAGTGTGGCAGGCACAGGCAAACCGAATAATTACCCAGATTCTTCCTCTAGCATTCTTATGTACTTATAGTATGGTATACCCCAAAACCCTGTTCTAATTCTTTGGCAACATGCCCTGAGACTACAGCTGAACCTTAAACCTCGACTAGAGGCCATTCTGGGTGCTCTGAAACGCAGCTGCTGAAGAAAGCCTAACTCGCATGTTGCTTGACTTGACGGCTTAGAGCTTGCGGTGTTTCGCGGACTAAGCTGCTGGGCACTTGCGAAGAGTTTTGGTGCTAAAGGCCTATGTAAAGAATTTCACCTCAACCCTGGATACACCCTAGTGATCTTCGGCCAGAGCTTTTTTCTTTGGCACCCAAAACCCCTGAAGACGTATATGGATGCATCCGAGCCTAGACGAAGGCTTTGCAGTGGGCAGAATGACTTTCGGTTGGGCTGTATGGGAAACAGCTGAAAGGCAACCCACTAGACAAGTACGGCAACTGTAGGCCTGTAGGGGTTCGGGGTCTTTAGGGTGTAGGGTGCCTCAAGCCGGTCTGTGAGGACACCGCCCATTACCTATGCTCAGACAGCTCCCGGCTATTGTGTGCACAACTACGGCTATTTGTATCTGCTTGGATGCTTGATCTCCAAATGCGACTGAGACTTAAACATGAAAGACATGCTGCCCATGTCTGACTGAAAGCGAGTTGCTGGCCAATTGACTGCCTTGACCTCTTGCTTACGCACCTCAGCTTGGACAAAATTGAGGTCTTCTTTTCACCAACCTTTGATTCTCATCCTTTTGTCGGGGAGAGCGGGACGACAAGTTCTGCGATGCATGCATGTGGTCCGTGGCGACATGATTGCTCACCACCTGCATTGCTCCTGCAGGCAACTTCAAAACTTCCTTATTAAACCTAAGGCCTAAGCCCTACAAACCTTGAACCCGTTTGCGGCCAGGACTCCCTAGACGGGAGCTTCCAAAAATTGAGGGCCCTTGTTGCAGATATCTATTTTCAGGCTATGAACATGTTAAATTCTACGCTTGGGCGCCCTACTAGCCCCATTTACGGAACCCCCTCCGGATATATTCCCGAAACTCGACATCCTCTGCTGCAGGCGCAGATCCTTCCTACCAGCGGCCGCAGCTTTGGCGGCGTCTGGCAGGTTCAGCCTTGGTGCTGGGTAGAGTTTGGGGTTGTGGGGTTTAGAGATCAAGATTCGGGCTCGAAGAAATGGAACTTCAAGCGCCGCAGCCTAAATGTGAAGAAACGCCCATCTCATGCTTTTTGCATATGCCCGAGTCTAGAAGTGTTGTGCTCTCCTCTCGCCAGGCAGCTGATCTTCCAAGAAAGCGGTGTAGTTCAGGTCGACCATGTCTGCTGCCTCTGCGGGTTTTGAACAAGCTTGCATGCCCTTTCCAAGGTGAAGTGCTGCTAGATGTCGTCTTTCCACAGCTCATTTTTGGCGCTGCTTTGCCAGTCGCATGCATTAATTTGACTTTGGCTCTTTGGGCTGATCGTTTGTGGGGCTGTTCGTGCTCTTCCGACACCTTAGATGCATGCTCAGGTGTTGTCACGAAACATCGCAAAGGCACGTGCTCAAAGTAAGGCTTTGAATATGTCGTCAATCATGCTGAGACAAGTTTGTGCATGCAGGAGTAACGCTACGTGGCTGCAATGGTAACTTCTTCAAGGGGTAGCTGCTGGGGTTGAAGCGCTGAACCCTTAATCCAGTGGTCTCGAACCTCGTCTCTCTCTCTCTCTCTCTCTCTCTCTCTCTCTCTCTGCCTGCCCAATGCCCCAATGCCCCAGTGCTCAGTGCCACGCTGGCGCATGCGATGCACACACGCATGCGGAGCACTTTCAAATGCCCAGCTGGAGGGACTTGCACAAAACCCCGGCCCAATTGCTTTGCCTCAAGCCCCCTCCCAAAACTCTACATCCAGAACCCGTGAATAGCGAACCACTGTGAGCCCCTAGCCCGAGCCCCACCTCCCGAACAAATTCGGAAAGCTCATGTTCATCCAGCAATCCATCTCGGTTGGCCTTATTGCACACTGAGCCCGGCTTCGGCTTTTGCAAGAAGCACTAGTGAGCAGTGAAAAGGGATGATCACGGACTATAGCTTACCACCTGGTTACAACGTGTTCTCCAGGTTTGTTTGGGGCTTGGGTTCGATTTCAGGTGGGAGAGTTTTAATGAACACCGAAGTCTGGCGCCTGACGCTTGCGCCTCACGCCTATTCCTAAGCGAAAGGCACAAAAGACAAACAGCATTGATCATGGCATGGCATAGCATTGGCAGTATTCGGTTCCCAGAGGTTTGAAGGATGGCAGCAGGGGCCTACTAGGACAGGCCTCTATCCCTCCCGGCAGTTATTCTCCAGCGAGAACTGGCTGTTTAACTGGCCCTGAACCACAAACTCAAACCCCACCTTCTCATCAAAGTGGCATCCATCTCTTTGAAGAGCTTCAATGCCCTGCGCTTCGTCATGAACTGTTTGTCATTCGCGGTCAGGCCTGGCTAGCTCAGTCAACCTAAACCTAGGCAAGCAGCATTTCAACATGCTGAAACTCTAAGTGCTACGTAGTCATGATGCGAAGCACTTTACTGCCTTCTACAATCCTACTTATGATAGACTACAGGACCTGAAGCGAATTTTTTCCCTACCTAGTCTAGCCATGGCCCTGGAGGCAAGGAGCTTCGGGACAGTCCCTCGGACATTGCCGCTGTTTGGATCGCTTCACTCTCCTGCAGAGAATGGGCTGTTGCTGGCTGAGCTACACCATGCAAACCACCTTTTCGGGGGGTCGGGTGAAGTCACCACATGTTGCCCTGTTGTTGGCTTTATTCCAAAAAAAACAACTGACCACATAGAATTCTTACGGCTGCTGGCTAACTTACAGCTACAGCAGACAGGATCAGACCCTTAATTTCCTTTAATTCGACTCTGCTCAGGGTTCAGGGTCCGAGATTTCGCATTCAGATGGAGTTCAGACCCTTCACGCTCTAAACAAAATCTGAAAATCCTACGCCCCCCCCCACCAGTAACAACACCTTCATCTCGGGCATTGAACCCCAATCGTGCCACTAATGCCGGCTGGGCACTACTTAACACCCGCCTTGTCCAAAAAAAAATGCAAGAAGCTGAGTTATCCAAAGCTACATAAACGTGAACCAAATGTGAGATGGCAAAGCGGTGTTCTTAAATGCGTTTCTGTTCGCCCTCAACACAAAACTTGAGCCCTACATATCCTTGTGTACACCTTTTGTTGAGCCTATGTAAAGTCCAATAAAGGACACAGAGAAACCCAAAGCGTTTCCTAATGAGCTCCTCGTTGCTAAGGAGGCCTTCAACTAGAAACACTGGGAGGCCAGTACCTGGGCCAAGCGGCAAGAAACTCCAGTGATCAGGGTTCAGTTAGGGTTCAGGAGTTTAGGGCATATGGCTTTCGGGTGTGGTTTGCTAGGCTGCGTGGGCTTAACGCTTAAGCTATGCTCGGGGAATCGATTTCTGACACAAGCTGGCGCACGCTGTTAAGGAGTTACAGCGTCAAAGGCTTTTTGCGGGTAAGAGACTTACTTCATGAATCAAGGCTTCGGTGTTGCAGAGTTCGGCGAGGCTATGTCAGGACTGATACGAGTGCGGAAGGTTTCACTCAGGGGAAATGGCTGTGTTTTGGTTTTGAGACAAGTGTGAGCAGGCTTGCAAGTGTTGCGTTGACCCTATGACTTGTGGCTTCAAGCTACCTGTATTGTCTTCAATGTTTTCGATTTGTTTCATACAAAGTCACATGACATCCCTGCATGTCTGCATAAGGGCTCGTGCCACATAGCATGCTCTCAGTGTTTTTCAGCGCCAATCCCTGGACATTATCATGCTTGGGCCCTCTAGGCCAAGCTGATAGAAACCATTTTGCCTTCCTCAGCATACTACATTTGGAAACCAACTAAAACGAGAGACCTAGACTTGCCAACGAGGAGCTAAAATCGCTCAGTGTCTGAACATCCGCTTCGCCGCCTTCTGGGAGTTTCACCTGTTGCGGCAAATGGCTGCTGCAGGATTGGATTGGGTGTAGCGCTTAGGAACACACCTTGTGGCAGATGATGGAAACACATCTCAACACAAGCAGATGCAGTGGACATGCACTCTTCCATGCCTGGACCCCACATGCAACGATGTTCCCCTCTAGTTGCCAGAGACATACTTCATGTTCTTCAAGTTGGAGGGGTGCTAACCATCAGGTGCAAAGGATTACAAACCCAGCAAAAGCTGCATCCACTGCGCCTCCGCGCAATGGCATAGGCAGACACACACGCACTGATAGCAAGTGGACGTGTCAAAATACAAGTTTGCAACCCACAAGAGCTCTCCATCGCAACTAGGACGCTCCGGAATTATATAAACACTTTCCTGGGACAGGATTTAACAAGCATGCAGCTTGTGGACCTTCTCGTGGTGACCAATGTGGACGGTGTCACGCATTGAGAACCTCGGCGAACATAGTCCCCCAGACAGCACGGAGTAGCCTAGGGACCTAAGCAATTTGAGGAAGGCGCTGGGAGTAGACTTTGTTAGAAGCGCACAGTGTTCTTGGGGGCGGTCGTGACGCACAATCTGAATCGATGATGGTGCAATAGATTTGCACATGTGCAGGCGTGCAATCCACTCAAGCGGGCCAAAGACAGCATCACCCAACATCGCATGGAAATTTTGTTTCGCATTGGAGATGCACTGTACTGTGCCATGCGATGCGTGAATTGGAACCAGGAAAAGCAAATCAGCAGACCTGATCGGTGCCGAGGATCCGCCCAGCATTTGCTGCGACCTCCGTGACGAAACTCGACTGTTTGGGGGTTAGGGGCGGGGACTTCACAAAACTGGGCACTATTAGAGGATTGCAAGGCTCTCTGTGCTTGGTGCGCTCTCCACAGCTCCAGAATATTTCGAACACCAAGAAACCAACACGTGTGAATCTCAGCTTTTAGGCGGTAGGGAACACGCATAGAAAGTCTGAGCAACTGCCAGCTTAAGCTACATGATGCTAAGATCAAGGGACGGGATCCTTGCATGCCAACAACATGATCCAAATGGTCCATCTTTTTGAACCTTCCCACCCTACCTTGGGACTCAGAGGTACCGCGCAAACCTCTCTCAAACCTGAAAATGGAGACCGATGGGTTGGGGCAATTGCCCAAACATGGAAAATGCAATGCTTACGGTGTGTTTGTCCAGTTGCTGGAAGGGCCGGCGCGTGCGCCACGGCACCCAATAACATCCATCTGGGGGCTCGCGCCATATCACTAAAAAAAAAAAGGTTGCGGCTTCGGGATGCTTAGGGGTTGGAAATGTATGGGTTTGGGGGTCGGTCAATGCGAGTGCTTAGCTGGCGTTTGTGTTGCCATGATAATGCATGTGAAGCCCTAACCTATAAGCCTTGGTCATGCTTTGGTGGGCTTGGGCTCAGCGGGGTACAGGTGATCTGGCTCCAACATGAAGATTTTCGGGTTCGGGATTCTTCGGGGCTTAATGTATAGGTTTCATGCTAATAAGCCCATAGGGACATGTTGTGAAACAGCGTGCTCCAGTTTCAAAACATCATCGTGCACGTTTATGCCACGCAAGACCGCTGCTGTGCCCTTTATCAAAACGGCTGTGGCAATTCTCACCTGCAATTTCTCCACCTGTTTCCAGGACGCGCCCAAGCTGGCTGGTCAGAGTTCGCGGTATGTGTCGCAGCCAATGGCCACTATATCCACATCGGGTATAGCAAGCACATCCGTTGGTGACCGGACGCAGGACCATAGCCACGGAGCTGAAGCCGACCGCTAATACCAATGTCGTGAAATGTCGGGAACATGGCCTCCACCGCAAACACTCCAGCAACAACACCGCCATCTGCATGGTTGGCCGCGAAGTGGCCTCGGCTCCAATTAGTGCACATCAACGGACATGTTGAGAATGCAAATGACTGCCAAAACATGCGTTACTATAGACATATGCTTGGCCCCGCTTGGACTCCGTACTGCAGAACTTCCCTCACGTCATGATCTCGATTCAAGCAGCGGCAAACATAAACCACGTTCATTTTTGCAAGCTGGGGGCACTGGTGAGGAAACTGCAAGCATCTTCACATGTCAGCGTCAAAGATGCAATGGCACCGTGGACAATACGCAAGAACTGCCGTCAGCTGGTCGGCACCTGTCAACGGTACAGGATGCACGAGCACCTGGGTCACATTACAACACAACACCATGACAACACCCAAGCACGCTCCATGGCCAGATACTTGCTCACATCACCCATGCGGCGGCCATACCTCGATTCAAATGTATTTTGCATGGGGAACAACCGTTTGTGTTTCCAACGTCTACCGTGTAAAGGATGCGATATTATTATTATGGAACATGCCTCTCGAATGGAAGGCCTGAAGGGCAAAGACAACTGCGCTTTCACAACAGTCGCTGAACCCATGTCTGAATTGCAAGCGACACTGCAAGAAACCAATTCCAATCCAGGGGGATTTCGCGATTAACATGCAACACAATTCTTGGCGCCCCGTCCTCGCTGGGCCTTCACATCCATTCGGGCAATTGATTTCGCTGGACACCTGCCAACAACGTGGTGCCACATATCATGCTAACATTTGACGAATGACTGTGCCTGGTCAAATCGAGAAATCACAGTCTTGACCTTGGTTGCATACCCAACTAACATCCTAATTTAGCGCAAGTCCTTGTGAGAAACATGGCTTTTGCATGATGGAATGCCTGCAATTGGTCTGCTGACTGGGTACCGGGATGTTCCCGCCACTTTCTTGCTTTGGCGGTGCCAACAAGTTCTCAATGATGGCCTGTCATGGTGCAGAACCCATATTCATGTCCACGTAACGGTTGCTGCTGGTCCGGCCTGGATTCTTTGGTCACTTGCGGGAAGCATTGGTGCTTCGCGCAGTTCGTCCAGCAAACTGTTGGACGCCTCAATCCATGCAACGCAACAAGAATCAGCAACAAAGTTGCCGACGTTTTGATGCATTTGTTCCGGATGTGCAGCTGCTGGGTGGTGGTCCAAAACACGGTTCCACCAAAACTTAGATAGGTAGGGTATCGTACGATTTGCATCACACATGAGCTTTAGTCGAAACTCCTAGGATCCTTGTTATAAGCCCTATAGTAGTCCCCTATATAATCCCCCTATATAACCCCTTTAAGGAGTTTAGACTGTAGCTCACATGTTCCTGGACAAGTTGCAGCATCCTTCCGGCAGAGACGTCGAAGAGCTGAAACGCCTGACCCGGGAATGAAAGGCAAACAAATGTTGCGGTCCATCTCGGCATGCCATGTTTTCATGCTGATCTATGCAAGCATGGAACATGCCCGCGCATCTTGCGGGCGTCGGTTGGCCAACTCGATTTGTAGCGCGTCCTTCCACTCGGCATTGATGTCAATTCCTGACCACTGTGACTTATGAAGATACATGCGAAACATGCGGCGGAATCTTCAGACTAAGTTGCCCGCCGTCCATGTTGGGGGTTGACCTCATGGGTGCCGTAGGCGCTGCTTGTCCTCGGTGTCAATGCCGTCGCGACTGTCAAAAAATTTGAAAAGCTGGACCGAACACGTCTTGAACAGCAGTTGCTAAGAAATGCTAGCCAAAACCAGCAGGCCATAAATAGTACCAGGGCTCAATAAGGGTCACACATGAAAGCAAACACCATGTATGAACATCCAAGCCAAAAGGCCATCGCTCTTGCTAGACTGCGCAGGCGTTTGAGACCGCCGTTTCTCAAAAAGCCTCAGGTGCACATGAAATGCAATATGTCTTGCCTGTATCATATAGAGACATACAAGCTCCATCGGTCTCAGACCGACTGGTTCATCGCGCGTGCCACTCAACCTGTTAGCATACCCACCACATGCAACATATTTTTCCATCGTTAACCTCGGATAGTTCGACCCGGAGGTGTCGCCTTCCAAGGTTGTTTCTCGTTCTGTTCGGTTCACCGGCGTTGCATGGCATGTCCGACTCAGAGCTTGTACCCAAAATTGGCACCCTTGCCACAGTTTGGCATGCGAGCCTTCCTACAACGGCTCAAGGGTAGTAGCTGGCAAACTTGCACAAGTGCAAACAGCACAGAACTCTAGCACGCAAAACGTGCTTTGAGCTCACAACAAAACTATGTGAATGGGCCGGTATTTTGGGCTGCGATTCGTTTTGGCACCGAGGAACCATAGGCGAGCCCTTCGCAGGGCTTTGATCCAGGGCTGGATGTAACACGAAGCACGGCTTGTTCCCTGGCAGCCGCTAGCCAGGCATCTCGCACCTGCTTCCTGAAGTCCAGGTCAGAGGCGACTGGCCCTGACAGGGAGTTCCCAGAAGGCGTCAGCCAACAGGTCGGGGAGTGCCGGCACGGAATCATCCCCGTTCACCTCTCTGCTAGTGGCAGTTCGAGCAGGGAACCGGCATACGTGAGCTGCGGCGCGACAGATAGCGGGGCTGCTCAGGGTGCGACCCAGGCAGACCGAGCAGCAGGCCGGAGGTGTGCTGGCACGGCGGCAGCCCGCTGGCGCGCGAGCAGACGCAAAAAATTAGCGGCTTCGGCTCCGAAACGACCGCCAACGTCAAGGCCGATGACAGCGAGGCGGCACCGGCGGGCCAGCGTCAGCTCCGGATATAAGCCACGGCGCTTGCGCCGGGCCGCGTTGTCAGTTGCCCATCCCGGCTGGGTATCGGCCCGCGGGTGAGGTGAGGCTCGCCAAATATGGTGGCGTCAATGACAAGCTGGGAGCGGTGCCGCGGGGGGAGGCCGTTAGCAATGACGAAGGTGCGCTTTCCATCCGTGACTGGGCCTCTATGTTCATCTTGGCCACCCAGACATTGCGGGCAACGCGGGCTCCTGCCTCGCGGCAAACCCTCGCCACGCCCACTCCAGTGGCACCAAGCGAGGACCCCCGATGTGTCGCCGCGGCGCATGGGCGTCCAAGCGCCCGTGGCAGCCGCATAAGCGGAGAACATACACCCAGAACTGGGCACTGGGAATGACAACGCCCTCATGAGTCGGTGCAACCGTGGAGGCCAGTGCTGAGTGGGGCCCAGCTTGTGATCGGGCAGCATGACGCTGCCAACCCCGAATGTGGTCGCTAAGGGCTTGACGCGCTTTCCCAATCCTGCAGACGGCCTTCAACCTCGCGTGGCGCTGGCTGAATGGCCAAAAAAAGGGGCGGGCATCTTCGCCCTGCACGATTTCATGCGCGGTGCCTGAGCCATCGTACCACGAGCATCTGCTGGGGGCAGCACAAAACTGGCGGGCATAAGGGAGCAATGGCTGCAACGCAGGCCTCTCCAGCAGCACGTTCAGTATTGATTAACGCGCGACGTGATTGAAGGCACCGATGGCATCAACGCACGGTGGCCTGCCTCCGTGGCCACGCGGAGCAGGTGGATGACGGCCTCAGTGCCGGCACGTGTGCTGAGACCGTACTGGCGTGGGAGGCACGCTGCCCTGTGTGTAGGCGTGAAGTGTTGGGACAGGGTCCGCCCAACGAGGCGGCGCAACACATCCCCGACTACAAGTGCACGCGCTCCGCCATGGGCCAAACGTAGGGCGACAATACAGCCGACCCGCAGACCAACCAGTACGGCGGGCCATCAAATAGCCAACCAATCGTGTCATGACACAAATCACAACCGAACTTGCAAAGAACCGCCGTTATTGCTCCTAGCAACGTTCTAGTGGTGCTTTTCATTTTCAAGCCCAAATGCCTACCAGTCCACTCAGATTTGCCGCGTCCAGGGGTCACACACAGGTTCCGAAGAAAAGCTAGAGCCAAGGCGGCGAAGCCACACAGGCATCAATTGTCTTAAATCACAAGATGACATTTGTCGCGGGTGCGCGGCGAGCGCCATGTTTCTTTTCCCCCCAATAAGAACCCCCATCCTCTAATCACGGAACAAATCCCCAATATAGTGCCAGTACACACAACAGGACTATTCATATGGTTCCATCACAGACTCAGCAAGAGCATGCTTCAGCAATGGATTCATGCATGCGCTGCCTTTTGCTTGTGGGCGTGCTTCATTCCACGATCAGACTTGTGAAACCTGATGCCAGCTTTGTGGCCACTTTCGCAAGAAAGTTGAACATTGTGTTGAGTCGGTCGCAACATCAAACTTCCGTTTGCTTTCCTTTGCCCGTCCTTTGCCCATGCTGGACTGGACAAGTCATGATAATCATAAGCTGGCCATGTGATCGTCCACCTGCGCTTTTGCGCGCTTTACCCGCCCCAAGCTAGCTGGAAGAGCTCCGCAGCTTCAGCCTGTTGGCCTCAGTTGTGGACTCAACACATGTACATCTTCATCCACACTGCATGTAAGAAGGATGAATTTGATCAAGAGTGGTAGCTGTAGCCAGTGTCCCTCGACCTGGGGTGCAAGTGCTTCTAATGCATGATGTCGATCTCTACGATGGTGCAAAATGATTCTGGATGACCAGCCAGTAAGAGTCATTTTGTCACATGCCACGCTCTTCCTGGACGTCTGCGCCCGCTATTCAAGACATCCTTTGCCCCCATGAAGCCAAGTTGCGTTTGGTTTTCTGTACCAATGGGTCCTCGCCTGCGCGACAAAAGATGAGATTGTCAACCCTGTTTCGATTTGCATGCGGTCCGGACATTCCGCCTAGCTGACAGGGTCACGCGGGACTAGACAGACGAAGACTGAGCATTGCGTGCTATAGACAGCATATTGTCCCCAGCACTATTCTATTTATGAACAGGGCCCCTTACAACGATAGGGGAAGGTAAAAATTATGCTAAAGTGCCACTTGGGAATACAATTCCGCTACTTGGTGTTGGCCTTCTTGCAGGACTTTTGCTTGGCGGCGGGCCTTGGTTTTGTCAAAGCCCTCGCAGCCCCTGTCAGGTCCAATTCTTGGTTGCGGCATCTGTCCTACCACCTGATCAACGACCCACCTCAGAGTTCCAGCAAAGCTGCACGGTTCGCGATCTTCCGCGCCTGAGGGGGACAGAGCTCGCTCTGGCTTCCAAACCAGGATGTCCTCATGAATGACCAGAGCTCCAGGCGGCCGAAGGCGACCTTCGCCAGCGAGAAGCTCAGTTGTGTTCCGGGATGTCTGGCGCCCCTGCGGCGGACGTCTAAACCGGCAAAGGACCCATGGTTGTGTAGGGCCGCATACATGGAACATGACGGCCTCTCAGAGAGCACGCAGCGCACGAGGCGGGTATCCTCCTCATCATCCAGGAGGATGCGCAAGTGCTCGTCGGTCATGCCCGACGGACCTGCAGATGATCCGCGTCCAGCTCCACGCAGGCAGGTGAGAAAGCCCTGCAACTGCGTCGGCGGTGCCAAGTGCCAAGGGCTCTGCCACAAGGGCCGGAAGCCGGAGGTGAACATGATGCTTTCTCGCTGCGGCATTTGAAGACCGGAGCTTTGGATTGGCAATGAACGCCGGTGGCATTGTTTCGTTTGTCGCTCGGACTTGTGATAGCACGGGCCTACCCCCATCTACGGCTACGCCCTCCGCGGCGAATGGCTGAGCTCGGGCCGGCCATGCACGTCGGATCCCGCTGCGCGTCGCACCGCTGGCGCCGCTCTTCACACCCGGATACGGAGCGATCGGATAGCGTCACTGTTCCAACGTCCCCCCACCTCTGCGCCAAGCTTTTCGGGTTCGGCGCCTGCCTCAGGGTAGCTGCACAATTTTTTCGCAAAATTTTGGGATTATTGCCTGCGCTAGGCCGCTAGACCGGTCCTGGGCCGTTTGGATTCGTCATTTTCATTTGGCTCTCCTTGACATGCCTCGGCAGTTTTCGCGAGCGCACTGTAAATGAACGCCGTTTGCTATTTGGAGGTCGTGTCGGAACGGCAAGATGGAATCGACAAATGTACCAGCGGCATCAGCAGCAAGGAGGAGGAGGAGAAGGGGCAACAAAAACAACATTGGCTTGGTCTGCTGTCATAGAATTCAAGCGACGAGACTGTAGGAGGGACGTGCAATACCCTGGCCCTGACGCCATGTGTGCAAGCCCTCCCAACCCTGGCAAATTGGGTTGTGTTGTTGTAAAGCTAAGGTTTGAACTTCCGATCTGGGACCCCTAGCGGCGACCATCCAGAACTGTCGCAGGCTGGGCCGCGACACTTTTCTACTTTTATTTACATCGCAGTGCATTCGGCTAGTTTCATGTGCAAGCTCAGGGGCGCTGATGTCGCGGGCACCGTCCTCAAAAAAGGCGCTGCTCCCCCGACCAAAGCTTCTTGCCCCTTCTGCGGGCCAAGGCAGCCTACGTCGATGGCGCCTTTCTGGAACTCAGCGATCTCCTTGTAGGACCCTGCCGCTGTTCCTCCTCCGATTGAAGCCACCTCCCGTTGGGGGGCTCAGCGGTGAGACCACGGTGTTCGGCTTGGCTGTGGGCCGCATTGCGTAATTTCTCAATGCTATGGACTTTGGAATCCTTGTTTGCATTTTGGCTTGCCAAGACTCGGCATGCGGATCATCCAAAAAAAACATGCTGGCATGCACATTGACATGTTAGTTGGCAAGCAGTCAACCCAACAAACCAAGTATACGGCTGGCTTGCTCACCACGCGATTTCTTCCACCACTCAATTCCAAGCCGCCGAAGCTCGACGTTGGGTGCAATGTTTGCTGTTTACCCAGGGGATGCCGCTTCCAGCACGCGAATCTGCAACGCATCTGAAAACTACGTACGGTCAGCCTTGGCTTCAACAGCTTTGGGATCAGGATCAAGGTCCTGATCATGGCTGATGGCGGCACAGGTCGTCATTTTCTGGCTGCACTTCTTTACTTATTTTTCCTGACTTTTCCTCCCTGCCGTTCTCGCGCTCCCACGTCGTGGCGCGAGGCGCAACACGGGGGGAAGGTGGCTGTGTGGCTCCTTGGCCAAGCGGGGAATTCAAAGGAGGAGGGTGCACAGACTCGCTGTGCTGCACCTTTCCGCAACCGCCAACCGCGAGCGAGCAGTCGGACAAAGATTGCTGCCGATTTCACCTAAAACGACCCAGCGTGTGGCGTCTGTTGCGTTGAGCGGCGTGGGCCGTGGCAATGCCCGGACGCGGTCCATGGCCACTTGCTCGCCGTGCGAACCGTAACGACGGGTTGCAATTTAACGCGACGGGCGTGAAGTGCGTTGTTCTTCGGGAGATGTCCGGGGTGGGGGTCCACATTGTGGTGTGCCAGTTTTGACTTACGTAAAACCTTTGATCAACAACGTCTCGTGAGGTCTTGGGATCAGCAGCTGCTGTCAAAATCGTAGATCATTGCGGCACGCATGACAGCAAGTCAATGGCTAATTTTCGTCAGCATATAGGATGCAATCTGTCGGTGGCGCCCAAACTGCATGGCACCACCACCTACGAGTGGTGGGGCGGCCCCGTAGCTTGATTTGAACGGGCACAGGCAAAGGTTCTTAGGTTTCGGGGGATTGGGCAGTGTTTCCCCCCGCACCAACTTGCACGTGGTTGTGCTGTTCCAATGCATCCCAGTGCTGGGAGGTGCCGAAACCAAGTCCAAGGCCACGCGCGGTAGTACAAGGCGCTTGCACATGGACCTGCAAGCCACCGGCAATTCACCCTCTGGAACTACAAGCGCAAGGTCCTGTGTTGCTTGGCACATGCGTTGCAATACCCGTGCGAATCGGAGCACGCGCGCAACGCTTTGTAGCAGCGTGCCATTCGATAACCTGCTGGGCCCAATGTCACAAATCCATACCCGAAAAACAAAACGAACCGTCGCGCAGCTAGTTGTGCAGCCGACGGCAAGGTGGATGCAAAGTGCAGCATTCACCCGACGTTTCATGCGGTTCGTGGTGGTTTGCCATGCTCCGTGTGCAAATAGGACTGTCCGATATGTGATCGAAGCACAGCCCGCTGCACAATATCCAGGCTTAGCCCAAAAGACCTCGGAATTCGAAGGCATGTCAGTGTTTTTGGGGAAGCACGTCGTTGCTTCTGAATCTTGCACACTGCCATGCGACTGTGCTATTCCAATTCAACTTGGCTGTTCCGCGACCAGTTGTCCCGCAGCAGGATGCCAAAATACTTTAGATTTTCACGTCCCGCTACGCCATCAAGGCGATCCGTTGAAGGCCATTTGTCCCCAATTCATCAATAGGACACGTCATCAGGAACACCCGCTCGCGCCCAGGAATTGGAAAAAAAAACATGCTGTCATCAGCACGCCGTACGTTCGTCAGCTTTTGCCGAAGACCTATACACGTATGCAATGCTGTCCGTGGAGGAAAAACTCTCTGTCTGCTTGCGAAAGCAGAACAGCAGCAGCCACGGGTGACGCAAAACGGGTTGAAATATGGTGGGTTAGCTTTTGCATGTGTTCACATGGCAAGTTGCGCGACATGTGCGCCGCCAAGAACCACTGGACGCAAAGCGGGGTTTACCGATGTAGGTAGCGGTTGCGGCGCGGCCTACCCCGCACCATTGAACCTCCACGTCTCCAAAGGGCACCCGTGGACCCCACTCCGGAAACCGCGTGAAACCAAGGCTAGCGCTGAGAAAAATGCAGGTTTCAATGGAACTGTGGGGCTGCAAAATGGAAAAATGATTCCAAATGATGCTAGACAACATCATGAGAATCAATGAAAGTTAATTTCAATGTTTTTGGGCTTCTAACTTGCCCGCGCGCTGTCAGCCAGGCATTCTGCCGGGACGGACCTGCCCCGCGCGTGCGCGCGCGCGCGCGCGCGTGCTCCGCGGAAGCTGTCCCACAGCGGGCGGCGCATGCGGCGCGAGTTTGATTTGCCCTTTGGCGTCGGCACCTAAATACAACAGTTGAAGCCGTAAAACAATCCAACATGTCAATCTTCTCTGTACGTCTTGAGAACACCGATCAGAAGGCGGCCAAATGCATGCGTTAGTTCACAACCCAAACGACACACAAACACAGACACAATTACAACCACAAAAACAATGCTGCTTGCCAGCAGCACGAGGTGTCCCGCTTCCAAAAAACAAGCAGAGAACGCGATCCGCATCCGAAGCAAACAAAATCGTACGTCACAGCAAAAAAACGCACACCTGCCCCACAGCAACACATACGCACCGCTCTTGGAACAAAGTCGACAATGGCATCCCACCTCGGGATCAAAAAGCACCGGATGAATGGCTGTCAGTTGCCAGTGTCATCTGGCAAGCTTCGTGCATTGCAGCTTTTGCAACAGTTGTTGTTTGCTGTTGCTATGCAACTATGCATATTTTCTGCACACGATGTTCGGCGATGTCTGGCAATAATCAAAGAACATGTTGCCCATAACAGAAGAGGAAGGCCTGTACCCAAAAACGGTTCATGGCAACCTTGCCGATCAGCGCTACAAGTCAATAACCGGCCCGCAAAATCGGTTCTCCAAAGACAAAATGCAGATGTCCACGCGCGCTATCGTTCTAAGAGCTTGCCCCAACTACCGTTCAGGGTCCTGGCAAACATAGAAACTCGATCTCGCAGCTCGTTCTGTCGCTCTGTCATTGCTTACGGATGCTTCTTGCGGACATCATATGAAACCTCGTTATGGCAAGTTGGCTCAAAACAAAGTGCTGGCATCAATTTCGCGAGAACCATACGGCCTTGGAAATCCATTCTTTCAGTGGCTTGGCTTTGGACAGCCTTCGAAGTGATTTCGGAGCTGTAAATCGTGAGGCCGTGTTCAGAAACTGTGAATTTACCTGCCATGACGAAGCGTAGCGCACGAACGGGGCACGTTTTTGTTCCCGTGGCGGCGACGCGTTGCTTGCATTCTTCGCAGGCGGGGCCTGCCTTCCGCACCTCTCCTAGAGCTTTCACGGTCTTTCGCAAGTGTCGATCTGAATTTTCCAGTAATTTCTGTTGTTGTTTACAAGGGCAACCAATGCAGAATGGGCGAACAGAAACGTTGCAGCAGTTTTCCTGGAGACATGAAGCTTGAAGGGCCAAGTGACATGATGCCTTACTTAGGCCTGACGTGATCCGGCATAACCCTAAATACCTTCTGCATTGAGAATTGTTGTATTCTTGCATTGCGTAATTACGTCATTCAGGGCTTCCAACATCACTGAAGCAAATGTACCAATATGTGTTTTAAGCATGCGATCATTTTGACAATCCTCATGTCGTGCATGTATGCATCGAAGATGTCTCGCTCATCTGTTGCCGCGTCCCTGTCCATCTTTATTTGCTTCAGCTGGTTCCTGGCAATCCGTGGCGGTGCCCTTCGTCCCGTACCAGTTGCATTGCATAGATTTGGTTGGAAGCTCAACGTACGCGACTAGCTCCACGTGTTTTCGACTCACTCATCTACCTGGTGCTTAGAAAGAAATGAGGCGTTGCATTCCGAAAATAATCATTACGGGGTCTGTTGTAGCGGTCTCTACGACCCATTCCCCATACCTAATAAAGCTCACGGGAAATGTTTGAGATTTCCCTTTTTTAGAAATGGGATTTGCTCTATGATAGGGATTCTGTTGTTTTGGGGGGGAAGTATCCATGTTCGGTTTAAGGTATGGGATGCTAGACTACTGTGAATGTCACACTGCATTGCAGGCTCCGTCGTTGCTGTGGGCGCTGCTGCGCTGTCTATGTATGGCATGCCGTCAAGCCCGAGGATTAGCTTCGCAAACCCGTAGGACGCGCATTCTTCCAGCACTTCCTTGGCGTCGCCGCACATACGCACGCTGCAACGTCATTTCGCCGTAACTCCCATCCATGGACTCACTTGTGCCATGGGATTCCCCCTTCCCCCAACTCCTTCCCCCCAAGGAAATGCGATCTAGCATCCGAAGCCTTGTATACAGGCCACAAATGGACCATGTCTTGATCCAATACTGAAGATATTCCCGCATGAGGCCTGTTGCAACCAGGATCCAGCAGGCAGGAACAAAACACACGTCACGAAGGTCCAAATCCTAATCATCTCGCTCGGTTGGCTGTGTTACACAGGACTTCGTCGGACTCAGTCTTTGCAAGCTTTTGCCTAAACCTCTTGCTGAGGTGGCCAGGTATTTGGACACTACAGGTTTCAGAGAAGCATCATCAACACCCGTGGAATTCCTACGGGCAAAATCCACGAACTAAGCGTTGTGTGGGGATTACTATACGTGATATCCAAAGTTCCAGCCGAAGCCCGCGCCTTAAACCCTACGCTTTGAACCTACAACTCTAAGCCCTAAACTCAAAACCCTTTAAAGAACACCGTAACAACCATAAACCCTAAGCCATTAACGCTTAAACCTTGAACCCTTAAACCCTAAACCCTTAACCCTAAACCGTAGCCGCTGAAAAGCCAGGCCATGGACTTCTTCAGAATCGTCCGGGGTGGCATTGCATTGATAAGGTTGGCCGCATGTTGCAAGGCTTGTATAAAGTCTATCTGTGTTTAGATATAGAGAGAGGTCTAAGGGTTCTGGGACTATTCCAGGGTTTGCACTTTAGAGATTCGGGATTCCAGAATAATGCAACGATGAGGTAGGGTGTGTAAACGACAGAGATAGTTGCTTCCAGGGATGTTTCACAAGATGGTGGCTGAGCGTGATCCTACTGGTATGATATCCTTTTTTTGCGGGCCTGATTTGAAGAAGTGCCCATATCAGAGTCATCAAAGTGCTGAACCCTGTACCCGTCAGGCATCTTCCTCATCTATTCAGGCACATGATGTCAAGCGAGAAGAAACGGCTTCGAGCCTTTTAGGTGTGTCGGTCTGACGATGTCATACGGCAGAAATCTTTGTTGCATGATGCTCTGGGGGCAAGAGAGGAACAGCATCTGGAAATTTGCATATCTATTCTACCCTAAACAAGCCTGTAGCTATGGTTGAAGGTCTATTGCGGGGTGCATGACAAAGTGCTCTCGAGACACACGCTGCCTTATGTAAAGCCTCAGCCCCAAGCGATTTTGGAGTTCAGGGTTTATTGAGTTCAAGGTCTGGGGTTTAGAGTTTGGACTCTCAGGCCTCCAGGGGGCTAGGGTATCACCTTTACTAAAGGGGGACCTGGGCTTAGTCGAACCTATCCCCACAATAACATGGTGCTTTGGCACAACAAGTCATTATTACCTATTGTTAGGATTAGGATAATCGCTATGGTTCCCATTATTCGCCTCATAGCTTTTGATGGCACTTTATCTAGACCCTTCTATCATGCCACTGGCAAGGCACACTGATGGGCCACTTCGGCGACACCATAACATAAGCTGTCACCAAGACATAGCCTCGCACTTCTACAAGCAGTTACAGGGATAAAAATAGGGTGTATAAGGGATGATGGGATGATACAGGGATTATGTAGGGATTATAGTGGTGCGCCGACTGTGACGCTCAGTTTCTTTCTGCAGCAGTGAGCGAACTGATTCGAAGACTCTGTCGCCCCGTCAGCACAGCTGCCATGTTGAGGCCTTGCTTCGACTGTGACACTATGTACAACCTGGAGGTCCGCTTTCCATGGAAAGGTAAATTATTTCGTAGACAGAGTCGGAAGCTCAGAAGCACATATGACCTCACTCAGGCGCCGTAACAACCTCGGACGTACCATAACCTCCAATACCCCATAATCTCTCATGACACCGAATGGAGGTGAGAATCCATATCAACGCGAACATTCATCAAGCCTCCGAATGAGCCCTTCATACACTTACCAAATCCACGGTCACAAGCATACCTTGTAGGGTTTAAGGCTTTATACACCTGTAAGCCTCTTATTAAGTATGACAGCCCGAAATATCCCTAGGATCCAAGACTCGAAGCCCTATGCCTGGTTCCTTGTTGTGACTACTAAAAAGGTGACTCTGCCTTCCTGACTAAACGAGCTACATCGATCAATGACCCAGCTACCTTATGCTGACTCACAAATACCACGGACCTCCAAGAAGTGAATTACTACCCCACGGGTGCTTCACGCCCACTTGCTGAAACTTGGATCTAAAGGCTGAAAGCTCATGGTACAAGATGTTCAGGGTTTAGGATACTGCCTGAGGATTTGGAGTTCCCTCCGAAAATGCCAAAGCGGTCATGTCTTGAATTGGTGCTTGGGGACCACAAGAAGCAGGATGAAGGGTCAAGGCAAGCCTTTTACTTCAGCCAACAGTGGACGACTTATGTAAGGATGGTGCGCGAACACTTCGGACCTCATACCACACCCCTCTAGTGAACCCTTAGACTTCTGATCCTGTCTCTTCTTAGACAGTGGAACAGTGGACCGTTGGGGCTTGAAATCGTGCATGCACCCAGAGCCGTGAGGAAGGAGGCAGAGCAAGGCATCTGGTATAGCAATTAGATGGGCTGTCTGGCCGGGATTTGGGGTTTCTGTCTGAGTAAGACTCAGGAACTCAAACGACGTGTAACCGTACATGTTGAAGGGTTAGGATTGCTCCCTATAAGGTTTTCGAGATTCCATCCTTGAGGGGAACTTGCAACTGCTCGAGGGAGAATCTTTTGGCTTATGTGCTCTTTGAACCGTGCCAAAATTCCCCTAAGCCTAGAACTTCAAACCTCAATCTCTACACCTGCAACATGAGAGTGTTCATGCTTCAAACGAAGCATTTTCAGGCGTGCCTAAAGCTGATTGAAGCTGATGCTACATTTCAAGCAACCCACGTAAACATATATCTTACAGCCACCCACCATTTCGAGATACCCGATATCCATTAGTAACCCTTCAACCTATTTTACCCCGCACGTTTAAACCCTATAGTCCCCCTTAAGTAGATAGAATATGGCTTTGGGTACATTAAGATAAGATTCCCATATACCCCATATTCGATCTACTTAAGGGGGACTACAAACGTTAAAGGGATCTCATCAGACTCTGGACGCCTGACTTCGCATCCTCAGAGCTCTGGATGCCAGGAAGGGCTTCCAAAGAGTAGTTTGAGATTTAGGGTCCATGTCTCCAAGGTATAGACACCCCAGATATGATAAGTCCCGGACTTAGAGTGATACTTCTACTTCATCACGCCAGAAGGTACTTCCATGTTAGACTGAGACATTCTCCCATAATATCCTATAATATCCCATACTAGCCCATAATAACCCACAATAACCCTTAAAGTCCCATAATATACTTCAAATATATAATATATAATTAGGCAAGCCAAGGCCAAAAGCATCTTGGTCACCCTAAGTCCTGGATCCTAAACTCTGACCAGCAGCCGTAAATTGCCATTCCATTAAGGGGTGTGCCCCCACCCAGTATAGTATGGTTAATCTTGGGATAATGGAGAATCAAATGGAAATAAACTGGAAAATGAAATGGATAGGGTTATACCCGCAGTACATGTGATATTGGCGCGGGTAATATCCAAACTCCCGTCCCCAGTTTTGCAGACCGAGAAATGCGAAGCTGCTTCAAGAAGTGCCAATAACAGGTTTACCTACGCCGAACGCTGTAAACCCTGCACCGATAAAACAAAGGGTAAGCATTCAGAGGTGGGGGAGAACGTTTATCACAAGCGATTTCCAAAGTCAGAAACAGCCCTCTTGCAAGGTTCAGAAAGTAACATGTTAGGCCTAGGGCTTAGGGATGCAGTCTTATTATGTAAGATGAGCCTCTTTGTCCGTCCACCCCAAACTCCTGATCATACACTACAGCATTCCTTGTCATCCAACGCATAGAAGCTTAAACAAGGACCTGCTAATCAGACACTGATTATGCAGGGCTGGCTTTGGAAACCCCTTCATGGAATTTGCGACAGCCCCTGGCCGTCAGAGGGGTCAAACCTGACCGCAAGCATTGAAGGAAATGCTTATGGATGCTGAGGGTATAAAGCTTAGAGCTTAAGGTTTTTGGAAGGATTCTCGAACGGCCTGAGGCACAGTGGGTTTAGAGTCTGGGGCGTTGAGGTAGAAGATCCGCTAACTGTACTCCGTAATGAGATACAGTTGCTTAAGCCCTCAGTCACGGTACTTGACCTGCAACTTCAAGGTACTGTGACTACAGAGCAACTAGTCTTAGTCTAATGAAGCGTAAGTAAGCAAAACTATCGCGGTTGTACTGCTGCTGGATGGGATTTGTGTGCTGCTTCCTTGAGAAGCATCTGGGCTTGGGTGCCTGAATGCTTTATGTCGAACACCTCCTTCAGGCCATTGTATAGCTGAGAAAATCCCAATGGGGCCGGAACAATTTGGAGGCCAAGGTCACGAGACCTGCATGCCATCAGTGACTCTTTACTGCACGCATAGAGAGATGCGGGCACGCAAGTCTGCCTGCAACATCCGAAGTACCGCATAAAACAAATGTCCAACGCGCGCATGTGGATCATAAGGCGGTTCCCGCTGCCAATCCCTTCAGTACTCAGATCATTTTCTGCGCAACACTAACGTGGAACCAATCACTTCAGAAGCCCGCATGCTAGAGGCTGGACGTGCTTCGACCATGCAGTTGACATAAGCTAGAAGTTATCTGAAGGAGCTGTTCCGGGTATGTGCAAGAACTCCATATGGGATGCCTGCAGCGAACCCTGTCGACAAGGACCTGAACCCTAAACCTTAAATCCTGAGCCCCATAACCCCAAACCCCAAAACCTTATAAGGCTGAATTAAAGTCCAAGCCTACACCTAAAACCGCGGATTTTGCCTCGCCAGACGCGATTTCTCAGCCAGAGCTTCCGCGGAAGAGAGGCCCCTGCAGGGTGTATAGGCCTTAGAGTTTACCCTTTGAGGTTTGGAGCTTAGGATTTATGGATGTTACGAAAGCTGCCTCACAATCACATCCAAAACGAAAACGGAGGCAGTCACTAGCATCAGCAACACTTGTTTTTTGCGGATCGGACGGGTGGTGGGCTTGGGGCGGGGGGCAAGGGCAGGTGGGGAACTTCAGGAATGGGATGGCCGAAAGAACGTGAATTCGAGAACCAGAAGTCCCTGGCCCAATGCCCCAAAGGCTTTAGGTTTTATGATGGTTTAAGGTTTCGGAGTCTCCAGCCCCTTCAACCTGAACTGGAGCTTGGAACTGCATGCATACAACCTGGAGGACGTGGTTTATAGAAATTTCGGAGTTCCTCACAATATTTTTCTCTACATCCTTGGTTGAGAAAATGAACGAACATCTCCTGATAATCCCTGGGGTGCCAAGCGCGTAGGCTCATGGCGAATGTCAGAAATTATGGAAGTATCGACTAGAAGTATGAGTGAGACACCTACCTTTTTTCAAAGTTGCCTGTTTGGGGTTCCTGAACTAGTAAAGTCACTCCTTTCGGATCTTCCTTATTCAGGAAGACAAACGTGCACTTTTTTCGCATCAGCAAAACTTACTGGTTCTTAGTCGGGAATAGTGCAATATATTATATAGGGCTTCAGGATGTAAGGTTAGTAGGAAAACCCTACACCCTGAACAGCGAATCCCTGAATGACTTGTAGCCATTGTAAAGTTATGAGCCCTAAACCAGAAAACCAGGACTCCGACAGCCAAATGTTCCAGTATCCCAACACAACCCCAAAATATTCCCCACTAATCATCATACGGGAATATACTCCCTATAAAATCCCCAAGTACAATCTTCCCCTTTTCCCTACAAGCCACCAAGCAAGTTTGTAGGGATGCAGGTGCCCCACCCCATTACAAGGCAGTAGTTTTAATCTTCTTCTCCACGCGCCCCATATAGCCCCAATAAACTAGGCATCCTGGTAAATTGCAAGTGCCTGATAGAGATCCGTGGTCTGCCAGGCCCCCTGTGGAGGTTCGGCTTCCTTGGCTTATTGAGGTTTGGGGTGCAGGGCTCAGGGCTTTGAGTTCAGGGCCTTGGGTCTAGGGCTTTGAGTTTAGGGGATAGGCTTTGAGATTAGGGCCTGGGTTTAGGGTTTAAGGCTCTGAGTTTACAAGCCATAAGTGTAATGGAAATTCAAATTATGGAAAATCAAACGGCAACTGGTCTGTACACATCAGGGATTACCGGGGTTTGCGACAATGTGTAATGTGTGTGTGGCCTACAATGGGGTTTGAGGTTACATTATACAATGCATTCGGATAAGGATTATGCATCAATAGCAGTCCGAATTACTTCCAACATCATCTTGAGGTGTAGTCCCCGAACAGCAATCCATGACCCCTACTGAAGCAACAAGCGCTAGCCCCAAACTCTGCTTGGCTCCGGGGGGTGCCAGGAGGAAACGCAGGCTTGCTGATGTTCATGATGCTTGGCTTTTGGGGGTGCCCCGAGGAAACACAGGCTTGCTGAAGCTCATGATGCTTGGCTTTTGGGGGTGCCCCGAGGAAACGCAGGCTTGCTGATGTTCATGGAGGAAATGCAGGCTTGCTGATGCTCATGATGCTTGGCTTTTGTGGGTGCCAGGAGGAAACGCAGGCTTGCTGATGCTCATGATGCTTGGCTTTTGTGGGGTGCCAGGAGGAAACGCAAGCTTGCTGATGCTCATGATGCTTGCCTTTTGGGGGTGCCAGGAGGAAACGCAGGCTTGCTGATGCTCATGATGTTTGGCAATTGGGGGGTGCCAGGATGAAACGCAGGCTTGCTGATGCTCATGATGCTTGGCTTTTATGGGGTGCCCCGATGAAACGCAGGCTTGCTGATGCTCATGATGCTTGGCTTTTGGGGGTGCTAGGAGGAAACGCAGGCTTGCTGATGCTCATGATGCTTGGCTTTTAGGGGTGCCAGGAGGAAACGCAG